>PVKA01004293.1:40114-100573 GCA_004027165.1 Ctenomys sociabilis
CCCCCCCCGAGTCCTGGCCTTGACACCCTTTGTGCTGAGCTCCAGAGGGTGTCCCCTTCCTAAGCTCCTGGTCCTATGCTGCTCCCCCCTCCATAGGTCCTGCTGGGGAGGCAGATCCCTGAATGGAGGGCAGGATGCAGACCTGGCTTTGGCTGTTGTTTAAGGCCACTCCTATCTTAGTAATTTATCCTGTTGTCTGACCACTGGTCTCCTTTCCTCCTGAATCTGAGTCGTGGCTAGAGTCAGGCGCCAGGTCAGTCTACACCATAGATTGGGTACTTTCTGCTGTCAGCTCATCACTCTGTCCCCAGACTGGATTGAGGCCAAGTACGAGCCAGCCCTGGGTGACCGTGATGCTCAGAGCAGGAAGCCTTGGGGAGCAGTTGCTGCGCACAGTGTCACACTGCTGTGGCAGCAGCCAGGTAGCTGAGATGGTGGCTTTGCCACCTCCTAGCCAGGTTGGATACGTGAGCAGATGTCTTTTTTTATTTTTTGGCGGAACCAGGGATTGAACTCAGGCCCTTGCACTTGCCAGGGATGCACTTGAGCAGATGTCTTAACCTCCCCAAAATTTGCTTCTTCCTTTTGCAAGTATTAAATGAGATATTACAGATAACATGTCTAATATGGAGGGTCCCACAGTAGGACCCTGTGATAGAAATCATTAGGCAATTAGCCTTGAGGTTACTGGAGCACAGTACCCCAAAGAGGAAGGGAGGCAAAAGAGTTACAGACTCTGATCAAAGTCTGGGGGTGGGGGTAAGGGTGGGAGGGGTTTGCCAAAGGGGCTTCAGTTCATAGCTCAAGGGCCCAAACAAACAGCACAGCCTGTGCTTGAGCTTACAGGACATGAGAACAGGGTCTCAGGAAGGCTGAGTAATGGCTGCCTTAGGCAAAGGCCAGAGGGGGTCTTCGAAGAACGGAGGAGCTAAGCAACAGCTCAGAAACTGGTTTTCTATCCCAGGACCTCCCTGAGAAGTCTGGGCCTCCCTCACTTTGGGGTCTGGGAGCAGAGGAAGCTTCCAGTTCCTCTCCTAGCTGAATCATCTTCTCCCCGAGGTGAACCAGAGCCTGAAATCTCAGGAAAGCTCCTGGGGCTGCCGGAATGCACAACTCCCTTGGGAGGTGGCCCTGGGGCCAGCTGAGGCTAGAGGCATTAACTGGGCCAGCCAGGTGGGAGGCAGAGGGGGATGCCCAGCCAGCATCTGGGGGAGAAGGTGGCCATACCTTCTGCCTGAGGCTCCTCACCTTTGAGGGCCTGGCAGGCTGGAGATGGTCCAATGGGTGGTGCCTGGCCTCCCTGCTGGGGAAGGTGGCCTTTGGGCAGTGTAGGGGACAGCGGAGCGGAGAGAGAACCTGGCAGGAAATCCAGCTGTGTCTCTGAACAGGCCGTTCAGCTTCCTCTTTCCTGGAGCATTGGTGTCATAGTTCAGCCCAGCCCCAGAGGGGAAAAGCAGACACTGGATGAGGGGTGTGTGTGTGTGTGTGTGTGTGTGTGTGTGTGTGTGTGTGTGTGTCCCTGTCCATCTGTCTGTCCATCCGTGTCTCTGCTCCATCTCTCCTTGCCCCAATCAGGAGTCCCCTCATTCTCTGTGTTAGGATGTAGAAGGAGATGGGGTTGTTTTTTTTTTTGTTTTTTTGTCCTCTTGAGACAGGGTCTCACTATGCAGTTCAGGCTGGCCTTAAGCTCACTTTGTAGCTCAGGCTGGTCTCAAACTCACAACAATCTCCTGCCTCAGCCTCCCAAGTGCTAGGATTATAGGCATGCGCCACCACGCCCAGCTCAAAGATTTTTTTTTTTTTTTTTTTTTTTGGTGTAACCAGGGCTTGAACTCAAACCCTTGCACTTGTCAGGAAAGTGCTTATTCCACTGAGCCATCTCCCTGGCCCCTAGGAGATGTTTTCATTTCTGTGTTTCTCCAACTGTTCTCCAGTCCCACCTGAGTACCTTAGTTCTTAGATTTCCCCCAAGAGACCAGTGTGCCCTCTGGCTAGAGGAGTGGCTGAGCAGTAAGAGGCTGGTCTGAGGAGGAGAAGCCCTACAGACCACAAGCCCTGGCTGCTGTGGCTGGGATGAGCAGCCCCATTCATCCTGTCTGGCACTGAGTCACTGTCACCGGACAGTCATGCTGGGTCCCGCAGGGGAGCTAACCCTTCCCAGCTGGCCTACAAGGGTTCTCCCCATGGGTGTGCCCGCACCTTGCTGCTGCCCTCACTGTAGGCTTAGCAATCCCCTCAGATTGTCTCCAGTCCAGGGCACAGAAGTGAGGTGCAAAAGCCCACCAGAGACCAGCACAGTGGGCAGAGCCACTCACCACTGCACATACACACACACACACACACACACACCCGCATTGCTGCCCACACTGGGTTTCTCATTAGAGAACAGCAAACCAGAGATAATTAAAGGGGCACCAAGGAGGGAAAGGCAGTGTCTGAACACTGATGTGGGTTCTGGAAGGTGTTGGTAACCTCAGGGCACAACAGAGGCTGTGGTGTGGGAGGCTGCGCTCTCCAAGCTCTGGACAGCAGGCATTTGGGCTTCCTCCCAAACCCCCTCCCTGGCCCCAAGGTTGCTACGCACAGGGGGTCCTGAGTATTCATTAGAAGCAGGAAAGTGATTGCCCATTAGAAAGCAGCAGGTGACACCCAGTTGATGGTGGCTTGGGCTCCCCTCCTCCCTCTCCCTACCTCCTTTCTCTCCTCTTATTCTGATTGCTTGCTGCCTGCTCTCTTCCTGGCCCACCCCTGGGACACCCGCAGCTTCCTGCTGCAGCCCTCATCCTCCATGGCAGAGGGCAGGGTTCCTCAGATGAGCAGCCTACAGATGGCCTGGGAGTTGGGGTTTCCCAGTCATCACTGTGCTGGATGCACTACTCGTGACCCACTTGAGACCAGCTGCCCAACCTGGTAGAGGCCCCAGCCTGGAGATGCCCCAGGCCGCAGAGTCCCAGGCTGCTGGGGAGGACTTGGCTCGCAGGAGGTCAGGAGGCTGCTGGAGTCTGAAGTGGAGAGGCCCTACCCACATTTCTCCACTTCCAGGAGAGCATTCCTTCTGGGCAAGAGCATGGGGTGGGGGTAAGTGAAGTAATAGTCCTGGGAACTGTGTGGGTGTTAGCTGGGATGCATGAGGGGACCCCCTGGGGGTTCATTGCTTTCTATAAAGTCTTAGGAATAACTTCCACAAATGTGCACAAGCTTATGTGTGCATCCAAGTGAATTTGTGAATGGTGTGTGAGGCACCATTCCCCCCTGCTGCAGTAGAGCTTCTCTGGTAGTACACTTTCTATAAATCAGATATACAGTCTGCTGATTTGCTACCCTCAACACTCTTCTGGGAGATTCATCTGCCTTATTCTGTGGAATGTTTTTTCATGGCTGTATAGTAGTCCACTCAGTGTCAGTGAACCTCTGGAGTATTTTGGTAGTTGTTGCTGTGGGCTGTCATGTGTGGATCTTGTTGGAGACACAAGCCCTCCATTCTGTGGAGATGTGGGGTCACAGGGTGTGTGTTTGCAGATGACTAAAGGGTCCCTGGAGAGCTGGGGAGATAACTCAGTAGAATAAACACTTGCCTGGCACACAAAGTCCTGAGTTCAATCCCCGATACCGCAATAAATAAATAGTCCCTGGATCTTAGTGATGAGGACCATACAGCTTGGCATGTCAGTCCACCAAGGTGTGTGGTCTGGGCCTGATTGAGCAAAGGAGCTAGCACAGAAAGTGAAGCTTCTGGGGAAAGACTAAGAACGTGTGTTGACAAGGTTCTGGTGCTTCCCTGGCGTGACTAGGAGCGTGACTAGGACCTGATCGCTTGGTGTCGCTGGGTCAGCCAGAGTCCTGGCGCTGGCCTCTAGACAAGACGTGAGACTCCATGTGACCGGGAAGCTCCCAGGAGCTCTCAGCGTCACCATTAGAGGTCAGGTTGCAGCGTGGTGGTCTTCACTTTGCATGCAGTGGCCCTGGCATCTGCCCACCCTGACCTCCTTCACCTTGACCTGGACTCCAGAGCCCTCCAGTGAGACTGGGGGCTGGAGAATGGGCAGCAGTGTCTGCTGTCTCCTGGGGTTGCTGCAAGGCCGTGGTAGTGAGCGGAAGGCACAGTGCCAGTCCCGGCCCCCTCGGAGCCACTGCTGTCTTCCCAGCTGCCTGCACCAGGGCTGTGAGTTCCCAGCCGTACCTGTGACATGTGTGTCCTGGACAGAAGTGAAAGCCACAATCTGTGTCAGCCCCATGTGCCCTATCTGGGCTGTCCTCACTGCTTGCACCATATGTCCCTAAGCCTGAGGAGCTTAACCATCCAGGTGACCATCACAGCATCAGAGCTCAGCTCGGGGCCAGTGACTGCCTGAGTCTGCACAGGGCTGGGCTGCCGAGCAGGGCCTGGGAAGGGGCAGAGGGCTTCTGCAGGTGTCCCCACTACTGTGCTCTGCCCCCTGGAAAATGGCCACAGGCCTTAGGAGGTGGTTACTGGCCTCTGTGTCAGATTGGCTCTGTGTGTGCCCCATAAATGGCTTGTCCCGTCAGACCTGCTGAGCCTGCAGTCTCCCCAGGCTGCTGACCGCTGCCAGCATGCAGGGTCCCTGACACAAGCTCTGTGCACTGGGGTGCAGGGACTGCGGACAGGGAGCCCCTTGGGGCCACAGGAAGCAGGGCAGGCTGTCTGCTTGGAGAATCTGACTTAGAGCAGGGCACAGCCACCCGTCCTGGGGCCATCTGGTGTCCATCTGGCCAATTCAGGAGATTCGAGGATGTGGCAGGCAGGTGGGGGGGAGGGTACCCAGGCCTCCCGACACATAGCCTCTGCCCTTGCAGGTCCCGAGGTGCCAGGTGGGTCTGAAAAGACACCTCCCGCCCCTGTTGGCTCCCAGATCGGCTGTCCCTTGCCGGAGGTGGAGAAGGGAAAGGTGCCATGCGTTGTGCCTCTTGGCGCCCCCTACCTCCCCAGCCTCTTCATTCACCTCGTCAACGGGAGCTGACTTCTCATGGCTCTGGATGGGCACCTACCGTGGGCACATTAGGCTCTGGCATCAAGTGGCAGTGACCCTGCCAGCTGTCCCACTTGGTACCTGAGGCGTGCTGCCCAAGCTGTGCCTCTTCCTAGAACCCCTTGGATATCTCTGGACATCTTGTCTGCCTTCCTTGGCAGCAAATGAAGTGTGACTGAAAAATACATTGATTGTTTACATTTTAAAAAGCTTGTTACAGGGCTGGGGAGGCAGCTTGGCGGTTCCCAGTGCCTGCCTGGTAAGCACAAAGATCTGGATTCGATCCCCAGTACCACATACGGTGTCAGCTCCATGCTGAGCTGGCCACCGAGACCGGGATTACATGCCTGTAATCCCTGCACTGAGGAGACTGAGACAGAATGATCACTTGAGTCACTTGAGCTGCATGGTGAGACTCTGTATCAAATAAATAAATAAATAAATAAATAAATAAATAAATAAATAAATAAAAGGTTAAAAAATTAAAGCTTTTTACAGTAAGAGACACATTGATGTTGGTCCCCCCTCAATCCTCCCGCACTCCTGAAACACACTTACCCCATTTTTTTTTTTTTCTTTATTTCTTTCTTGGTACTGGGAATTGAACTCTTGACTTAACACTTGCCAGGCAGATGCTATGCTGCTGAGCTAAATCCCTTACCCTGTCCCATTGTTCTTGCCACCTTCTGAAGCAGTTCTGGAAACCCTCTTTTCTCCTTCTTTATTTTTAAATTTTTTTAATAATTTATTTATTGGATACAGGATCTCACTGCACAGTTCAAACTCATAGTGATCCTCCTGCCTCAGCCTCCCCAGCACTGGGATCACAAGTATGCCCTGCCACACCCAGTTTCAGGCCCTTACAATGCACCAGGGTTTCTGGGGCCAGCACCCACATGGCATGTGATCCCAGGGATTGAACCTGAGTCCTTGTGCTTGCCAGGCAGACACTTAGACCGCTGAGTTGTCTCCCCGGCACAAGCCCTCTTTCTTGAGTGTCTTTGGTTACATGGTCCTGGCTGCCTTGATGTTCTGATTCGGTTCAGGACATTTACCTTTCGTGGTCATTTTGGATTGGGGGAAGAGCCAGCTTTCACGGTGCCTGGCCCAGGGAGTTGGTGGTGGGTGAGAGCACGCCTCGATGTCTACAAGCCTTCCTGCTCCATGTGACCACACCTGGTAAAGACACTCAACCAGAGAGGACTTCCAGAGCTGCTTCAGGAAGTGGCAATTAGTGGCAGTGTCTTTTACTGTATAATTGCTTTTTTTTTAGGTATTTAGTACAGGGTCTACAGGATTTCACTGTGTAGATTGGACTGGAAGTGATTCTCCTGTTTTCAGCCTCCCAAGCTCTGGGATTACAGCGCGCACCGCCACACCCAGTCTTAATCACTATGGCAGTGCACCCTGGGGGCAGGGCCAGTAGGGCACCCCAGCAGCTACTCTAACCGGCCTGTAGTAATTGTTTTTGTTTTGCGGTGCCGGGGATTGAACTCAGGACCTTGCGCTTGCCAGGCAAGCACCTATTATACTGAGCCATCTCCCTGGCCCCAGTAATTGTTTTTAAACGCAGTCATTATCTGTGTATTTTGCTCATCCCTTGGAGCTGCTCCTGGCTGCCCTCTGGGGGGCCATTCCTGCCTCCATCCAGGTGTGGAAGCCAGAAGCCTGGGCTGGCCTTTCCCCCTCCCCCCTGCCCCATGAGCCCTCCTGCTCCTTGTCCATCACCACCCACCCCCCATATTCCCAGGACAGAAGCTCTAATCAGAGAGCACTTTGGGACTCCCCGTTGCTGGGGGAGAGCTCACGCCAGCCTCTGTCTTGCAGTCGCTGCTGCTCCTGGGGCTGCTGGCCGCCGTCTGCCTGGGCCTGAACCTGGCCTTCCTCGCTGCGTACCTGGTATGCACCTGCTGCTGTCGGCGGGACCACGCAGCACAGACCAAGCAGCGCAGCTCGTGCTGTATCACCTGGACAGCTGCGGTGGCCGGGCTGGTCTGCTGGTGAGTGTCCCTCCGCACAGCCGGGGACAGCCTTGGCAGAGATGGGGGGGTGTCTGCACTCTGTGTCCTGCCCACTGTTAGCCCTTTTGGTACTCCCAGCAAGCTCCTGCTGCCACTCAGCTGTGTGGCCATGTTCCTCAGACCAAGGTCCTGCCACCTAGATGAACACTTGTCCCCAGGATGATCTCTTTCTGCTCAAGCCTTGGGATGCAGACCCTGGAGTATGGGCGGGGGTCTCCCCAGTGGCCTCCACCTCTGCACTATGCAGGTTGATAGCTGGCACCACGCAGGCTCCTCCCAGAGTTGTCCCAGCAGCATTTCTAGGCAGTGCATCTCTCCGCCCCCATATCCCTTTATCCTCCCACTGGACCAGCAAGGCCAGAAGAGAGTCTGGTGTGTTTCCAAGTCAGTTCCATCCTCTTGGGAGGTCAGTAGCTTTTAGTGCCATTAGGTGGCTGCTCTTCTTTGCTTTAGATGAGGAAGTGAGGGTTTCTAACACCGTGTCAGAGTTGCTACCCGGCCTGCTACAACTTGCATTGTTGCTGTATGTTTCTTGTTTTATATCTACAGAGGCCTTTCCCACAGCCAAAGGTAGGTCTAAGAGTGTATAGTTCAGTGGTTGAGTATTTGCCTAAAATGTTCAAGGCCCTAGCTTCAAGCCCCAACACTGAATGAATAATGCAAATTGGGGGACTGGGTGTGGTGGCACATACCTGTAATCCCAGCATTTAGGGGGCTGAGGCAGGAAGATGGCTATAGGTTCAAGGCCAGCCTGAGCTACATAGTGAGTTCACAGCCAACCTGAACTGTGTAGTGAAACCCTATCTCAAAAGGAGAAATACAAAGCCTCAGGTTCCCCCTGAGATGCTCCTGGGGTGCAGCTCCACATGGGGGTGGGGGGCCCTCAATAATTAGCCTTCGATCTGGTACTGGGAACAAGGACTCTATATTCCAGTCTCCGGGTGGCTGCAAGCTGATTTCTTCTGTCAGGACATGTCCAGGATCACATCTGCATGCAGTGTGGGGCGGGAGGAAGCCAGGGCAGAGGCAGACCCTGAGATACTGAGCTCATGCAGGGCTGCGGCTGGGCACACTGCTTGTGGGGCTGAAGTACACCCCTAAGAGGTGTGGGCTAGGGTGGGAGCATGAAGATCACCTCCTCCGGAGAGCACAAAAAGTGAAGGTGTGGAAGGCAGAGTGGGGAGGGAGTGGCAGGAGCCCGTGGGCCTGATACTAGTCCTGCTGGCTGTGTAGGATTGGATCCCTGGCTCTGTGCTGGGATCTCAGGATGAGAAGAAAACAGCACCAAGATGACTGTGGAAGATGGTGGGTGTTGCTAGATGGCTTAATGGAGTGATGTCCCCATAAGGTGATTGTACATTGAAAATGGCATAATATTGTTAGTAGAATGTTATTTAATATACCTAATGCACTGAGCAGCCTAGTTTAGCCTTCCTGTCCCCACTCTTCTCATTTGGTCCTGCAGATAAAACCCAGGGCTTTCACACTGAGCAACATCCTCAGCCCGTTTGTTTGTTTATTGAGACAAGGTCTTACTCTGTGGTTAAGGCTGGTCTTGAACTCACTGTGAATCCCAGGTGGCCTCCAACTTGCAATGATCCTCCTGCTTCAGCCTCCTAAGTACTAGATATGAGGGTGCACCACCATGCCCAGCACCCATTTTTATTTTAAAACAAGATCTTGCTAAGTTGTTAGGGCTGGGCTTAAACTTGCGATCTTCCTGCCTCAGCCTTCCAAAGTGCTGACATTATAGGTGTGCATTGCCAAGCTGACTTCCATCATGCCTCAAGCAAGCTCAGAACATTTCTGTCACCCTGAAGTTAGGCAAAAGCATCGAACACAAAGTATTCGATAATGAAGTGTTGGCTTTGTCTTTGTAATTCATTAAATGCCATGCTGAAAATACAAATCAAGTTATTACCCATACACTTCCAGGGCCAGTGAGATAGCTCATGGGACTAAAGCACCTACATAAGCAAGCTTCGGCAAGCTCAAGGACCATGGTTCGATCCCCAGCACCACATGCCACGCCAGACTCACCCCCCAGGACAGGGCATAGTGGCACGCAGTGGCACATGCCTGTAATCCCAGTGCTGGGGAAGCTGAAAGTGGGAGGATCACCACAAGTCCCAGCTATGTAGTGAAATCCTGTAACAACTAAATATATTTTAAAAAGTACGCTTCCCTATCTTCATTAAGTTGAAAAAATCATTACATTACGCCATCAAATTTTAGGAACCATGTGTATTAAAAGTGACTTGAGGGGCTGGGGAGATGGCTCAGTGGAATAAGCGCTTCCCTGGCAAGCGCAAGCACCTGAGTTTAATCCCTGGTTCTGGAAAAAAAAAAAACTCGAGAAACCAGTCGTGGTGGCACACTCCTATAATACCAACATTTGCGAGGTCAAAGCAGGAGGATTGCTGTGAGTTCAAGGCCAGCTTGGGCTGCATAATGAGACCCTGACTCAAAAGATAAGTAAATAGATAAATAAAGGGGAGTATAGGGAAAGGCCGTCAATTCCAATAAATAATAATTATGTGCAATCTGGGCAGAACCCAAAGCAGAAGGTGTCTGTGTAGCTGGATCTGTTCCACAGCATTCTAGACAGTTGTCCCAGGCATGAGGGAGCCAACAGTAAGGCAGGTGGGTACCACTTATGCCCTCTAGGTCTTCTTGTCCTAAGTCTCTTGGGAGAGAAAGGCAATTATGACAAACCAAGGGTGCTGTAAAGGAAAGAAACAAGCCTAAAATTGGACAACCCATCTGTCTGATTAGGCATCCTGGATGACAAGGATATCCAGATCCATAGAATGAATAGCCGCTAAGTAGGCAGAGGTGGGGACAGAATAGGGGGAAATACTTCTAGGCAGAAACTCAAGGAGCTGGTGCAAAGGCCATGCGGCCAGAGGGAGTATGGAGCAGAGGAGGCTGAGGTGCTGCTTAATGGACGACAAGCAAGAAGCAGCCGTGCCAGGCAGACGTCACCGCGTGATCATGTGAGGAGACACTGGCAGAGGTTCAAGGCTATGGTAAGGATGTGATCCTGCAGAGCAGTAGCTTGGCAGGAGTGGATAAGTGGATCAGTCAGGCTGAATCAGAACCCAGGCCAGTGGAGTCTTCAGAGAAGTGGGGCTCACAGGAAGGGGTACAGCAGGAGGCTCGTCAGCCATAGCAGGGGCTGCTCTGGGCCGCCAGCCAGAGGGACAAGAGAGAAGCTGTGCACGCTGGTCAGCAGCCTTGCTAGGACAAGACATCCAGCATACATATCCTGGGCAGAGAGCTTTGGCTCATGGTTCTGGGGAATGCGGTTCATGGCCAGCCGGTTCAAGGCAGGAACAGCATAGTAGAAGGGCCTGGTGGAGGACGCCCTCAGTTCATGGGGTCTGTGGAGCAGAGAGCAGGGGAATGCCAGGGGGGATGGCACGACTGGGGACCATATAGGCTGTGCCACATTACATTCCCTGTGACTTCCTTCCCTAGCCACCCACAGCACATTTAGCTCAGAGCTCATCAGTGGAATCCTTATGAGGTCAGCACCACTAACAGGGCCCCCCTCTGACTATGTGGATCCTTGGGGGGAATTGATGGTGTGCGGGATTGAACCCCGGGCCTTTGTACTAACTTAACGTCCCTAGCTCTTTTCAACTTCTGATTTTGAGACAAGCATTTGCTACATTGCCAAAGCTGGGCTTGAGTTTGTGATCTTCCTGCCTCACCCTTCCAAAATCACCAAGATTATAGTTGGTCGTGGGGGAACATTCTTGATTGAAACCACGGCACCACATCACCAGAGATGCTGGAACCCCGGTGGGCTGAAGCCACACAGCAGGCTCAGTAGTGGCTGTGAGGAGGGCAGTGGTTGTGAACCACTCCGGCCGGTGCCTGGTCAGCCAAACCTGTCAGGATCTGGACTTCAGTGCACGTGGTCAGCACCATAGGGTGGGGAGCAGTGCAAGGAACTGGGAGGGCAGTTGGGCCTGGGGCTGGCCCAGCAGATGGTTGCCAAAGTGCCCTCAGGGCAGTGGGTGGCCTAGAAGGGGCAAGCATGAAGCGCAGGCGTTGGATGTCAGGAGGAGGGCGATGGGCCGCACTAGGCCTGGACCGAGGACAAGAGGATGGGCATGAGCTCGGTGAGCAGGTGCAGGACAAGAAGCTGCCGGGGCAGTGGTCCCCAGGGTGCCACACTGAGGTGCAGGATACTGGGAGGGAACCCAAAGAGAGGGTTTCAGGAGGGTGCCCAGACTGAGTTGAAGGTGTCCTTGAAGCATCCAAGCTGTAACTTGAGGACACTGTTGGTGACACTGTGTTTGAGTGATAACTCGGAGGCCAGTACTGGGGTGGACAGTAGTGTGGTAGTGATGCATGTGGGTTGGGGCTGCTGCAGGAAGCGTGAAGCAAGGGTCAGGAAGGGCCAGGACCAGGCGTGGAGGCAGCAGAGGAGATGGGAAAGTGCAGGATCAGGTCCGCGTGTTACAGGAGGGGGCTAAGGTGAAAGTGCTATCAGTTCAGAGGCACACAGGTCATTGGTTACCTTAGGTGGCATGAATTTTGGCAGAGGGAACAAGAGGAAGCAAGTGTCAAGGAGCAGAAGGGATAGGAGATAAAGCTGGAGGACTCGGGTGGGAGGAGCCTGTTGGACCAAGCTAGGAAAAATGCAGAAAAGAAGTAGAGTAAGTCTGCAGACAGGTGAGCAGGAGGTTCCATGACCGGCAGGCCTGTGGGGGGAGGGGGGATGGGCCTGCCTCTGGGTGACAGTGCTTTCATGTTTGGGGACAGCATGATACTGGCATGGGAGGCACAGAACCACCAAGTCATCTTACAAGCAGCATGGCCTTCCACGTGTACCAGACAGGTCTGATGACACCTGGTGCGATGGAGGGACCCTCCAGGGCTGTCTCTAGTCCTGGAAGGCCAAGTGCAAGTTCCGGCCACTTGTGGACTGTGTAGGATAAACCCACCATTGAGGGAAAGAACAACAATTTAAAATGGGCCATTCTCAAAAGCAAGGGGATTAAGAGGGTGGAGAGGAAGGAAAGAAGGGCAGTTTGATGTTGAATCCTCAGAAAATACCTTACCTTGATTTAGACAGCTAGAGGAGGAAAGTAAAGACAACAGGGTCTTTTTTTTTTTCAGCACATAAATCGTTGGAGGGCTGTGGCATGGCTTGGTGACAGAGCGCTTGCTAGGGGTGTGCGAGGCCTGGGTTTGAACGCCAGCACAGCTCATGAAAATCATTTTGCCTTACTTTCTTTTAAATAAAAGTTAGCAGCTGGAAACTGATGGAAATGCCAGGACAAACCATCCATCTAATGTGTGAACATTGCAGCAGGCGCCAGACAAGCTGCCTTGAGACCAAGGAAAGAGACGGGCAGCACGGTGGTGTGTGGCAGCATGGGGGGGTGGCCACATTGGCCCACAGCTGGCTGATCGCAGAGAATGCTGCTTAATAGAGTGGATCACAGGCCGCAGAGACAGACTAGGAGGCTTCTTTTTATTTTTTTAAAATGTATTTGGTTGTTACAGGATCTCACTACACAGCTTGCACTAGTAGTGATCCTCTTGCCTTCAGCCTCCCCAGCGCTGTGCACCACCAGGGCCGGACTCTGTAACCAGCTCAGTGTGCCCAGGGGTGGAGCTGTCATGGCATGTGGTACCAGGGATCAAACCGTGGTCCCTGTGCTGGCCCGAGCTTGCCTAAGCAGGGATAGTTATTCCACTGAACTATCTCGCTGGCCCCCAGAGGTTTCTCTTTAAATACGTAATTCCCAGACCAAGCAAGGCACCACCCATCTAGCTACACTTTATCAAATATTTCTGGTGATTCTGTGCATGTAACTCATGGACTATATCCTGACAGACACCGCATTAAGAGCCCAGGGTTTCCTGGGAGATTTCTGCAGGCCTTCCAGGGCATTCCATCTCAGGTTTAAAGAAGAAAAAGGGAGGGGGAGGGGTAAGTACAGTCCTGAGTGTATTTATCTTTCCTTTTCTTTTGAATGAAGACTCTGGAGGCTGCTTAATCAATTTTCTGTGATCCCAAGTAGTGACAGAATATGATGGATGACAGAGACAAAATGTGGAGAGATTTCTTCAGGCTGGAATGTTGGACTCGAACCAACAATATGAAATTTCACAGATAGGTTTCAAGTTCTGTCTTTGGTTAAAACCAACAAAAATCGATATGGAATTGTAGGAAGGAGGAGAGGCGGGGCTTGCCAGCAATTCCTATGGAGCTCATGAGGGGCTACTTGTAGATGACAAGGGTGGTGGGATCTGGGGAGCGGGCACAGGTCATGACAGTCAGTGGTGGGTAGGCGGCCCTCTTGGGCACGTCCCCCATGTTCTTTTGACCTCGTGTCCTGGTGGAGAATCTGGACTTGATTGTTTGCTCTGAGCTTCAGGATGGGGTGACAGTGAGGTAGGTACGGTGCTAGTGTATAATCCTGCTCTCCGGGAGGTTGAGATAGGGATGGGAAGTTTGAGCCCAGTCTGGGCACCTTGGTGACTTCGTGAGATCTTGTTTAAAAGGCTGATATAGCTCAGTGTGAAGATCCTGGGTTCAGTCTCCAGTGCCACCAATATATAGGACATTAAATACATTTGAAAATAACTATATTTTCAGCCAAATGGCTCGGTGGATTAAAGCACCTGCAAGCAGGCACAGGGGCTTCGACCCCCTCCCTGGGCCTGCCACGTCAGCCCTGCCCCTGGGTGTGCTGGCGCAAGCCTGTAATCCCAGCTCTTGGGAGGCTATAAACAGGCTGATCGCTAAAGTCCAATTTATTTATTTATTTATTTTGGTGGAACCAGGGATTGAACGTAGGCCCTTGCACTTGCCCACCTGCCCCAGTAAGCACTTATTCTACTGAGCTATCTCCCTGGCCCCTGAGCTATCTCCCTAGCCCCATGAGTCTAATTTAGTAGCGAAACCCTGAACACCCTGTAGACCCTTCCCTAAAATGCAAAACAAAACAAAAAAATAAGTATATAATAATTGATTGAGTAGACAGCTGCCTTCGGAGGACAATGATGACATAGGTTAGGGGTCACAGACCCCAGCCCCGGGATCGACACATGTCTGACTTGGAGAGCTGGTGAGAGGGTGCTAAGGGGACTGCACTGAGATGCATGGTGCGGATGGCACAGAATTAGGTTTATCCAGCAGTCAAGCCAGGGGTTAGAGGGCTCCCTGGGTTAGAGGCTTCAGCTTGGTGTAAGGAGGTCTCTGTCGTGTGCCGTGGCTTTGCCACAGAGGACCAGAGGCCTTGGGGCTGCATGCGGAGGTCGGACAGGGTGGAGAACAGCAAGGGAAACCTCAGTACTGCGCGTGGTTTCACTCAGCCCCAGGGGTTCCAGGCTCACTAGTGAGGAGGCTCCTGGGAGCTGTGACAGTATGGGCATCCTATCTCCCCTCCAGCAGAACCCCCAGGGCTAGCTCCCTTGTCCTCTGCCTTTTCAGTTACAGGAAATGAGAGCCAGCCTACCAGGACCAAACAAGCTCCTGCTGTGTGACTTAGATGGCCCTCAACAGCTGTCTCTAGACTTCATCCTCTATTCCCCGAGAGAGTTCCCCAGCCAGAGTCAAAACCCTGCACTCCAATGGTGTTTGTAGTAGATTTATTCACAACTGACAACAGCTGTGTGATGGAATATTATTCAGCCCTAAAAACAAAATTAGGCTGGAAAGATACCAAACATGCTTCAGTTCATGTTTTTGGTTTATTCAATCCTATAGGGTCTCACTATGTAATTTAGCCCAGCTTTGAACTTAACTGTGTATCGTAGACTGGCCTTGAACTCCATTCTGGGATTGTGTGCATGGACCTCCACACCTGGCTTCATTGCCTATTACTGAGTGAAAGAAACGAATTTGAAAGGTCACACACTGTAGGATTTCAACTGCAGAACATTCTGGGAAAAGCCAAACTACAGAGACAGTGAAAAGATTAGTAATAGAAGTGAGAGGAATATGTGAAGTACAGGACATTCTTTTTTTTATATATATATATTTTTTTGGGTCTCTCCTATGCAGCTCAGACTCATAGTGATCCTACTGTTTCAGCCTCCCCAGCACTGGGATTACAGGTGTGTGCTACCATGCCCAGTTTAGCTGGTGGGGCAGCCCAGCATGTGATACCAGGAATTGAACTGGGTCTTTGCACTTGCCAGGCAGGCACTTAGAGCACAGAGCTATCTCCCCTGCCCAATTAGGGCAGTGAAACCACTCTGTGCACTTGCATAATGATGGCTACACGTGTACTATGGGTCTGAGCTCATAGGAAATGCAACACCAGGAGTGAAGCTTTTGCAAACTGCATGCTGAGTGGTGCATCTGGGCCCTCCCAGTGCAGGAGGTTCTGTGCACAGAGCAAGGAGGTGTATGGAACACTATGTACTTAAAGTTTAGAGTGCCTGTGGACTAAGAGCTGCTCTAAAATCTCTAGATGTCATCTCTAACTTTGGTATGGGTTCCTGCTTACAGCGCTGCAGTGGGCATTGGCTTCTATGGAAACAGCGAGACCAACGATGGTGTGTACCAGCTGGTCTACTCCCTGGATGATGCGAACCACACCTTCTCTGGGGTGGATGAACTGGTAAGGCTCATGGCAGCTAGCGGGCATGGACGCAGCCCGTGAGGTCAGTGTGGTCAGAACAAGGGTGCTCTTGGTTCCTGTGCTATTGAGGCCGCCAGCCTGCACTGCCTCTGGGCCACCTGTCCCTGCCTAGGGCAGTTCCTTCCTCCTAGGCCAGGAGGGGCTTGGGGGCAGCTGTGGGACCAAGTCTCACAAAGAAGAGAGCAGAACACTGTCCCATTTGCTGAGGTCTCCTTGTACATAGAAACAGCCTGCTACATGAGTGCTAGGCAAATATGCTACCACTGAGCTACACCCCCAGCCCTTTTTTCCTTTTCCATTTTGAGACAGGGTCTTGCTAAATTTCCCAAGTTGGCCTTAAGTGTGGAATCTTCCTGCCTCAGCTTCCCAAGCAGCAGAGGGAGCTTTGGACACTGGTCCATGAGTGCTGCCTTATCCTGACCTTCTCTGCTATAAAACCCTGCCCAAAATGGAAAACTCACTCCCTACCCCTACGGGAGAGAGGACTCCTTCAACCCTCACCCCTCCTGCTGACTACCTTGAGCTCTCAGAGGCCTGATCCTTCACCTTGCCTCCCAGGAGAACAGCTTGCTACTCGTGGTGCCCATGACAGCGTGTGTGGGGACAGGTGGCAGGACCACAGTCCCTCCTGGGGCTAAGGGCTTTAGTGTCCTGCAGAATTTATAATCTACCCACTGTGTTCACTGGGACCCATTTCGGAAAGATTGAACTAAATCCCCAGGTGTCTGGATACTGCCGGGAGGGTGAGCTGATGCAGTGAGGAGCCCAGGGACACACCTGGTGCCCTCCCAGGAGGCATGGGCACGGCCTGCCCCCATGAAATTCAGCCTCTGACCTCCCTCCGTGCCTTGGCTCCTGGGAGGGTCCTGTGGTCACAGCACACCAGCCTCAGTCTTTCTTCCTTGGCTCCTGCTTTCCTTCTTCCCCTACATCAGCACCCCGTGCTCACTGGAGAGCAGAGTCTTGCCCAGGCCGTGACCTTCCCTGGCTACACCACTGATGGGAAACCTTGAGTGCTTATCCTTATCTCAGGGGAGGAGAGTACAGCTGGGAACAAACCCCGTGCTGTCCAGGGCCAGCTGTGGACACTAGTCCCCCATGTCCCCAAAGGTTCTGTGTCCCTGAAAGTCAGCCCCTTGCAGTTCCCACTGCTACTGAGATGTGAGAACAGTTGTCCCAACGCCCCAGGGTCACCGGCCAGCTGGGAGCTGCTTCTGGGAGCTGCCTTCTTCCTGAGCCCCAAGGCACAGGGCCCCTCCCAGCATGGCCAGCAGCAGACCTGAGATGATGCCCACGAGGGTGAGGTCCAAATATTAGATAAGCAGCAGGTAGGTGAGTTAGTAGTGGTGTGAGTGCCAGGTAAACTACAAAGTGCACCCCAGCTGGGGTGACTAAATAATGAGCTCATTATAATCCTTGCTGTAACCACAGTGCAGTGGAGGCTGGGTAGGGGAGGCACAGTGGAGCGGGCACTAGGACACTTGGGGCTGGGCCTTGCTGGAGCCCGATCAAGCAACCAAGCAGTCCCCAGCACAGCCAGCTGGCCTTCCCCTGCACTCTGGCTGAATCAGAGCCCATACACGAGGGAAGTCTGTGCCTCCCTGTACAATGGTCCCCAGCACAGGCTGGGGCAGCCTGACAGGTCTGGATCAGCTCAGGCTTCGATGCAGGTGTGGGTCACTTGAACCACTGGCTGGGTTCCTTCTGTGGATCTAGTGTCCAGCATCCAACCAGACAGAAAAGGGGACCTAGATCCCAGCTCTTTGCCCAGGGCATCAAGCTTTGAGGTAGTAGCCCTGCAGGATCTGCAGCACCATGAGATCTGCTGACTTACGTGTGAGCCTGCAGCAAGCTTGTGGGCAACCCTGAGGTGGAGACTGAGGCATGGGGAGGTTTGTTGCCTCCCAAAGTGGAAACCCAGGCCGCTGATCCCTGTGGTTCTTAGTGCCTAGCTTCCCCACAGGAGAGCCAGGCTCCCTGTCTGTGGCCTGGCCCTTCTGTTTTCCTGGCAGGGACACCTGGGCACTGAAGCTTTGAGGCCCCAAGGGGAGTTGTGCAAAAGCTGCATGTAGGTCAGGGTCATGATTTTGATTTTAAAAACTTTTTGGTTTTGTTTCCTGTGGGAAGATAACAGGATGAAAGAGAGGCTTTCAGAGGCTTGACAGATGTTTATTGCTGTGTGTGTTTTATTTTCAAGGCAAGGGTTTTAAGAAAGAATGTAGTTAAGGCTGGGGCTATAACTCACTGATACTTTATCTAGCAGGCCAGAGCCCCTGGGTTCCACCCCCAGCACTACAGGGAAAAAAATGCACAGTCATGGAAGGAAGAAAAAAGGTGATATTAGGGCGAAAGTTTGGAGATAATTTTGCATCTGCCAGATAGATAGATAGATAGATAGATAGATAGATAGATAGATAGATAGATAGATAGATAGATAGTATTATTTTAGGGAAGGGTCTATAGGATTTCAGGGTCTCCTACTAAATCAGACTTGTAGTGATCTGCCTGTTTACAGCCTCCTAAGAGCTGGGATTACAGCGCGCACTACCATGCCCAATCTCAATGACTGTTTCAGTGCCCCTCCCCCCAGAGTGGGGGCCAGCACAGCAAGCCTAGGGATCAAACTCCTGGCCCCTGTGCCTGCTTGCAGGTGCTTTAATCTGCTGAGCTATTTGACCAGTCCCCCTAGTTCTTTATGTATATCTATATCTATATATTTTTAAATTTTCATTTTTTGGCAGAACCAGGGATTGAACTCAGGCCCTTGCGCTTGCCAGGCAAGCACTTATTCTACTGAGCCATCTCCTAGGCCCCTATATTGTTGATACAGTAAAGAATATAAAAAAGTCTGGGCCTGCTCCTCATGTCACCATTTACTAATTGTACCATTTGTTACGAGGCTATAAAGCCCTTGTGCATTTATCTTATTAAGTGGAACAGGAAGGCCTATTAGGGTGTTGCTTCAGTATTGAATGGACTCTGAAATGATTTGGAGTTTTTCTGCCCTTATCACACTGCAAGCTGCCAAATAAAGAACGCACCAAGTAGTATGTCTGTCTTGCTGTCTCCTCGCCCTGCACCACCTCCTAAGAACCAGGCACAAGGCAGAAAACAACAGGCCGCTGGCATTGAGAAAATAAGACAAAATAGGACAAAGAGAGCCATTGTCTTTCTGGAACTAGGAAGTCACAGTGCAGGGCAGATGCGAAAAGCCACAGGGCTGATGCTGAGTCTCCGTGGAGCCAGAGCCCAGAGCTGGCCCTGGGGAGCTCTGTGCAGCTGGCTCTCTTGCTCTGCCCTCCTCTCCTCTGTGTCCTTTTTATCTTCCCAGCCTCAGAGCTGCAGGCTGCCGGGTGAGGATTAGCACACGCTGTCCCCCTTCCAGCCTGTTGTGCTCCTGGGTTTAGCGTGACAATTTGAGAACAACAAAGCCCTTCTTCCCCCAGCTGCCAGCACGCAAGCTCGGCAGGGGTGAGCCTGGGCTGCTGGACCCAGTCCTAGTGGTCAGGCCCAGAGGGCCAGGCAGGCTCCTGGGCCTGGTTGCTTGACAACACCTTTGCTAAGGACCTGCTAGAGAGCTCAGCGAAACTAAAGCGCCTGCTTAGGCAGACACAAGGACTGGGGTTTGATCTCCCACGCACTGTGCTAGCCCTGCCCCTGGGGCACGCTGAAATGGCAACTGAGGCTGGGTGTGGTGGCATGTGCCTGTAATCCCAGCACTTGGGAGGCTGAAAGCAGGAGGATCATTACACGTCTGATCTGCGTAGCGAGACCCTGTACTAAGTACACAAGGAAGAAAGAAAGAAAGAAAGACCTTTGTAGTACATGCACCATCTGCACCCCTTCTGGAAGCCAGTGAGGGCAGCCGCAGCCATCATCCTTCCATTCCTATCTTGCATGGATGCAGACAAATTCTTCCACTCAATTCCAAAGTCCAGTCAAAGAACAAGAGCCTAGCCACGCAGACAGAAGGACAAACGTGCAGGGAGGACATGAATCCCCACAGAAGACAGTGATTTCTGACTTCCGACTCCCACAAGATCTGATCCCTCTTCATTTCACAAAGTCACTGTCTTCTGCTTCTCTGCAGGGCTGTAGAAATCCTTCGAGACCTATGGTCAGGGTAATGACATAGGTGTTCATCAGTTTCTGTATTTTAGTTCTCTAAATTCCTTTCAAGTGTTTCAAGTTGTAACAGTCTTCAAGGAAGAAAAGGGGACTATTCTATTTCCCTGTTTGGGTCTTTTTGTGTGTGTGTGTGGTACCGGGGATTAAACTCAGGACCTTGCACTTGCTAGGCAAGCGCTTATTCTATTGAGCTATCTCCCTAGCCCTCTGTTTGGGTCCTTAAACAGACATGAGCGTCCATTTATCTGAAATGCCCAGCCCCAAAATTGTTGGGATTGGAGAGTTTTTCAGGTTTTACAATATTGCATCGACTTTCCTGCTAGAGATGTAAGAGAGTTCAGATTTTGTATTGTCAGATCAGAGATGTTCAACCTATACATTAAGGTACTATATTCCAAGACCAGGGACTGTTCAATCCCCAGTTCCGCCCAAAAAAGAAGACTAAGAATTGCTGTCAGGCTTGAGGGACATGCAGCCTGGGTGGGTGTGCTAGCATTCTGTCATTGTAATAAACACTAGAGAGAATTCACTTAGACACAGAAAGTTTCTGTGTCAGTTCGGTTTGGGAGATTGCAGCCCAGGGCTGGTTGGCCCCATCATCTTTGGGCCTGCAGCCCAGCAGAGCAGAGCTGCGCACCTCCCAGGTGGGGAACAGAAAAGAGAAAGAAAGAGGAAGATCCACCAGCTGCTCTCAGACATCCCCAGTGACCTGTCCTCCCGTGGGTCCCACCTCCTCGAGCGTCCACCACCTCACCTGTTGGACCTTGCTAAGCGGGGAACCAGGCATTTCACAGAGGGGCTTTGGGGAGACGTAGCAGGTCCAAATTGTAATGGTGAGTGACAGGGCCTGTCCTTGGCCCCTCTTGTGGTCCCTCACAAGCTCTCTGCAGGGTTGGGCTATCCTGATGAGTCCCTCCAAGCCCAGGCAGCTTGCAGAGACGTCTAGAGTGGGAAGCCGAAGCCCCACCTACCTGGCTTTCTCCTGAGCAAAGCCCGGCATCTCAGCCTCTGCCTCTCCCTAGGTGTTCGAGAATACCCAGAGGATGAAGGTGGACCTGGAGCAGCACCTGGCCCGGCTCAGCGAGATCTTTGCTGTCCGGAGTGACTATATCCAGGTCCTGAAATTCATACAGCAGATGGCTGACAGCGTCATCTCCCAGCTGTCCAGGCTGCCTGTGTGGAGGGAGGTCACAGTGCAGCTGACCGAGCTGTCAGAGCAGACCTCCTATGTGGAGTACTACAGGTGAGGGGGCCGCACAGGGTGCTGCCCCACCTTCACCACCTTGAAGCTCCTTCCTCTAGTCTAGGCTTTGGGAGTCTGCTTACATCTTCCCTGCCTGCCCAGCCCCCAAGCTCTATCTCCACAGCAAAGATGCAGGGCCCAGGGCAGAGCCCCAACTGGCTGCCCACCCTCTAGGGCAGGTCAGTGTGAGGAGCACCAAGGACAGAGGCAGCAATCCCGTCCTTAGGTCATCTCCCAGCCCAGTGACAGCAGGACTCAAGAAGTGTGCGTCGTTGTGCGTGCAGAGCTGGACGCTCAACACAGAGGAGGCCCAAGGGTCCAGATCCATGAGTCATGGCGAATAGCATCAGAGCCTTGAATCCCACGCCCACATGCGCTGGCTTCTCTCCAAGCCATTGATGAAAGTCAGAGCCTTTACCTCAACACTGCAGCATTCTCTGCTTCTCTGGATTCGTTTCCTGTTTTGTCATGGAGCTGTTCCCCGGGAGGTCCCTGCTGGGCTGAGTGCAGAGACAATGCTCTTGAGAACTCCTTCCCGCTGGCAGGGCCCCAAGGAGAGGGGAGCTTTTGAGGCCCCCTGTTCTGGACGCTGCCCCTGTCCCTCTCAGCCCATTGAGCATTTGCGTTTCTGTGATGTCACAGACATGCTGCTGGGAAAGGGTCCTGGCCCCCCTCCGTGTGGATGATCCTGGGCGAAAGTGCCTTCCTCCCAAGACAGAAAGGAACCACCAGCTCTGGGGACTGACCTTCTGGCCCCAGAGAGTGGCATCTGATGAGTCCTATGACCCCTGTGCTACCCATTGCCTGAGCTTGAACTCTCTGGGGCAGGGCTGTGTGGCCCTGCTCTTCTCTGCCCACACCTAGCATAGCATAGGGCCCACTGGACATTTTGATAAAGATAGTGATTAAATAGAGCATGATCAAGATACAGTGAAAGGGAGCTGGGGATTTAGCTCAGTGGCACAGTGCCTGCCTGGCAAGCACAAGGTCGTGAGTTCGATTGCCGATTTGGAAGCAGTTCTGAAAGTCCTCTTTCTTGTGTCTTTAGAAAATATGATACAGGGGCTGGGGAGATAGCTCAGTAGAATAAGCACTTGCCTGGCAAGCACAAGGGCCTGAGTTCAATCCCCAGTTCCGCCAAAAAAAAACAAAAAAAAAAAGAAGAAAAAAATATGATACAAACATGGTGACTACAGCCACTGAAAGCTATGCAGTAAAAGCAGGCTATAACAACACATGTCCTAGTGCACCTCGCTCAGGGGCTCTGGCTGTTCCCCAAGGTCAAAATGACTACAAAAGTTGAATTGATTCACAACTCTGAGGCAGCCACAATCAACAAAGACTTCGAGAACTGCTTCAGAAAGTGCTACGAGCCAGGTGTGGTGGTGCATGCCTGTAATCCCAGCACTCAGATGCTGAGGCAGGAGAATCACCACAAATTTGAGGCCAGCCTGAGCCTGCACAATAAGGCCCAGCCTAAAAAAAAAAAAAAGAAAAAGCAGGAGCTATGAGTTAAGAGTGTTTGAGGAGGGAGTATTTCGAGGGGGTTTAATGGTAACATGGTCTTAAACATTTACTGTATTTTTTAGTCATACCTCATAAGTCAGAATTAGGATGTCAGAAGGGGACTGTTAATAACTTTATTAAATAAACTGAGGGTAGGCTGTCAAAGACAAGCAGCTATTTCTGTGGGTGATCAGAAGTGTTCCCTCTGGCCTTTGTCCCCAAACACCCACCCTTTATGCAGATAAGGAGAAAAGATCTAGCCCCAGGTGGGCCTCTGCTGCTCCTGAAAATTGGCAGTGTCCCTGGCTTCCCATTTCTGTGTCCCGTGGCCCCTGCTCTGGCCTGAGCTGCTGTAGATCGCAGGCTTGTTCTCAGGGCTCAGGAGCGTGGCACCGCCTCCCAGAGATCTGTCCAGTGATTCTTACTTGTGGCCATGCCGTGAGCCCGGCACTCCTGACCATGTTCCATGAGGCCCACAAGGATGTCAGGGAGCTGGCAGGGGGCGAGGCTTCCAATGCGGCATGCTGCTCCCTGGGCTCTGCAGCGGCCGGATGTGGAGAGCTGTGGGAACCCGGGTGGGAATGGCTCCACAGGCAGGAGCCAAGCTCTGGGTTAGACCTCCCTCCCCCAGCCCTCACTGCTCCTTTGGGAGAACCCCTGCCTGCTGCAGGAGCTGTTTCTAGGAACTGCTTACTCGCAGTCTTGTATGTAGGGAAACGCATAGCCCCAGCTGGAGGAAGAGGAGGGGAACAGAGCATTACAGCTTTGGTTTGAGAGTGGGGAGCCCTCATCTTCGAGGGACATTCCTGCGTCCTTTGTGCGCAGCAGAATATACCATTCCTATGCAGTGTCTGCTATTCCTGGAGCAGGCTCCCTGTGTGCACTATGAGCTTTGACTTTCTATAGCAGGGGATCTGACCTTGGATGCACCCCAGGTTCCTTCCAGCTCTGAGCCTAAGAGCCCCGGCTCACTGGTGGTCTCCAGCAAGTGGCAGCGAGCTCTGTGCTTGCCTGACAGCCCTGGCTATGACTAGAAAGCCCAGAGAGCCCTGCTGCGCTCAGGGCTGAGCATTTTTTATTAAGCCTTTTGATTCTGGCTTTATGCTCTGACCCCCAGGGGTAGAAAGAATGTCCTTTGGCTTTGGGGACCTCCAGCTTCCTCCCTTCCCCAAAGAACCTCTTTGTTGTCTTCTGCCAGCCCCACCCACCGCACGCTCACTCCCAAAGCTTTCTTGCTCCCTTTCTGGTTTTAGTGGAGCGAAAATCCACTGCTGGAGGGGAGGAACCAATGAATTTACTTGGCTCTTGCATAAGTAATGATCAAAAGACTTCTTCCTGCAGAGACTGAGGAGTGTCCTCTGTCCACCCCACCTGCAGCCCATTCCCAGTCTGGTTCCCAGTGCCGGGCCAATGGGCTTAGGCTGATGCTGCATTGCGAAGACCACCCATAGGAAGGATCAGGGTGCTCTTTCAGGATTCTTGATTCTTCAGCCCCTGCTCTGCTCTGTAGACACAGGAGAGCAGAGATTTTGGGATCCCTGGCTGCTTTGCCTTCCTGCCTCATACGTCTAGCAAGCGTGCAATCTTTGTTCCCCAACTCTGCCAGATGAATGAGGGTCCCAGATTCCTTGACAATAGGAAAACTGATGTTCGGAGGTTTGCCAAGATCTCCCCAGCTGGTATGCAATAGCCCTCCCCATCAGCTCAGTCCTGGGAACACAAAAAGATCCCAAGAGCTGAGCGCTGGGCAGCCTGGGGGTCACCAGGTGGGAGCCCTGGCTATCCTAACTCTGGCCCCCTGACCCCATACAAGCTCTCTGAGGGGCAGGGACAAACCCTCTCCTGTGGTTCTCCTCAGTGCTAAGCTCTGGATGGCACAGACATTGATTCAAGTGAACTAGAATATCCTATATCATGATCTCACATGGCTAAGGGCAAGAACAGGAGCCCAGGCTGAGCATTCTTTGGTGAAGTGGATATCTCGGGAGCTTCTTTAGCTCTGTGATTGTAAACGTCAGGCCCGACTGCTGCTGTCTGAGAGTTCCAGAAACAGAGGGAAGTAGGATCCAAGGAGAGGGGTATTTTGGAGTTGCACTGTCCAGGAGAGTAGGCATTACCTGCCTTTGTTTAAATTTAATTAGAAGTCAAGTTAAAAATTTATTTCTTCCCTTCCATACATTTTTGGGAAGCCCTCAGAACCGTGTATAGGTACTAGCTGTTGAAGCTACAGATGCAGGATATTCCCACCACACAGAAAGTTCTAGTGTATGGTGCTGGGCTAGATATTTCGCCTGGGGAGGTTAATGCAGAAGGTGGAAGGGGAACAGCTTTGTCAAGGTAGCAATCAGAGTGCAGCCCCCAGAGTCCCCACAGAGCCCCTCAGCCCATGGCCTGGGCTCCAGCCAGCTCTGAGCTGCCTCCTGATTCAGGTCCGGCTGCTGTGTGGGCCTCCCAGTGGGCGGCAGGTGAGGATCTGTGCCCTGCTGACCCTGCCTGTCCTCCTGCCCAGGTGGCTCTCCTACCTCCTCCTCTTCATCCTGGACCTGGTCATCTGCCTTGTCACCTGCCTGGCCCTGGCCAGACGCTCCAGATGTCTCCTTGCCTCGTAAGTCACCCTTTCTGTGGGCTTGGGACAAAGAACTAACGAGGAGAGAGGCCTTTGGGAGAGGGGGTGATGCAGCAGCCGACTGGGGTTCCCTGTGTATCTCCTCCCTAGCGGGTCTAATTTTAGGCCAGATGAAGGAACACAGCTCAGGCCTAGCACTCCAACCCCCAGGCCAGCACTTCCTTAGCTGTGTGAGCTCACAGCTGGGTCTCTAGCCCTTAGGCACAGGTCACATAGCCCTCTCCTAGCCGTTAGGCTGGTGGCAGAGTTGGGGGGTGGATGGAGAAGGGTACTGCGACCAGGCAAGGTGACCACCAGCACGGGATCCCTTCCCACTCGTTGGCGGGTCTCACAGCATCAACCTTTTTCTAGGATGCTGTGCTGTGGGGCAATAACACTGCTCCTCAGCTGGACCTCCCTGGCGGCTGACATCACTGCAGCAGTAGTGAGTAGGGGCCCTGGGGGTGGGCTATCCAGTGACCTGTCCTGTCCTATCCTGACCCTTGGGAAGGACCAGCAGTGGGCTGCCACCCTCCTCGAGCAGCCCAGAATCCTGGAGCCCAAGTGCTCAGAGCACCTTGGCCAGCCCCTCATCTTCTAGATGGGAAGACACCCAGAGAAAGGACAGGGCTTACCCAAGATAGTGGGACATTTAGGGATAGAGCAAAGTTGTAGTGTTATCAAATGTGTGGCACGTGTGAGTGGCCAGAGACACGGTGAACTAACAGGGTCGGGTCTGCAGCCCAGGCTTCAGAAGCTCACTCCTTTGTGACCTCACTGACACATACTCTTAACACACACAAACACACACACAAACACACACACATGCTGCATGCTTGTACACATGATGCCTCAAAGTGCCATAGAAAAGTAGGGTCTTCATCATCCTGTCAGTCCTGGGAACAGATCTGGAAGAATCAAGAATCGTGGGCTTGAGATGTGGTTCTGTTCCCATGAGATGGTTCTGTGTTTGGGGCAGTCCTAGTCATGTGGGGTCCTGCTGCTCTCCAGAGTCACCATACTCTGGGGTCGGGGGGCCCTGGGAGTAACTGACTCTCTCACTGTGCTGCCCTCAGCTTTGATGGATGATGGGTGATGTAGGTAAATTTCACACTGATAAGCCTTATTTTGCCAGTGTTAAGGCTGGTGTTCCCTAAGTGCTTAGCACCCCTCACTGAAAGTGGGCTTTGTTCTGCTTTTATGACCTGTTGGCCATTTGGAAAGTCTGCGTTGTTTTCAGCAGAAAACATTTTTAAGGCCCCTCCCTTCTCAGAAGATGGGACAAGTCCTACTTCTGATGAGTAAAAGGTTGAGGGTTCAGGAATTGGTTTCTGACTGTCTGAAGCCCTCCACCAAACTCATGCTTTGGTTGGTGCCTGGGTCCCCCAGCAGCTCTGGTCTGGGACACTTCACCTCTAGGATGCCCACAGAACAAATGGTGCCACTTGATTCCACGGCTTTTGTTCAGAAGAGGGAAGGAGGTGGGCATCTCTTGGCCCCCAACGCTGCACCATGCCCTCACATTGACCAGTGCCAAAGAACAGGGTACAAGTGTCCAGGTCACACTCAAAGTCCTGGTTAACTCTGGACTGGAGGACTATTCACAGGGCAGGGAAGGCACCCCTAGGCTAGAGTGATCCGTGCAGCTGTCTGGCCAGTGGCCTCCTCCCAGCATGAGTACAAGCACTGGGAAGCATCCTGCAGTGTTCCTGGGCACAGTCCTTTTCTGGGGCTGTCGCTGCCTCCTGGACACAGGGTAACTTCCAGCTTGCCACCATGAGCTGCCCCTTGGGAGTGTTTCTCTCCCAGCAGGGGCTTCTCCTCTCCCCAGGCTTCTCATAGGGGACAGCACAGGCGACTGATTTCAGCTCACAGTGCCCTGGAATGCCAGGGAGCTGGGAGCCGTGCCATTTCCCTAATTCCCTTCAGTTGGGCCCTTGTGCAGGCCCTTGTGCAGGGAGGAGGGTGTGAGGCCAGGCTGAAAGGGCCTTTGATAGGGCAAGGGATGCTGTGCATTTTAATAGGAAGAGGGGTGAGGAGGAGCCAAGGGGGGAAGGGGAGGCTGGCTGTCAACAGGTCATTGTCAGAGCTTTGGTGTGGCCTTGGCTGCCACCCTGCTTCTCTACAGCCTCTCCCCACCTCGCTCCAGAAGGAGCATCACAGGCAGAGCATTGCACCTGTGAATCTGCACCAGGTGACACTGGAGAGTAGCCAGGGGCCAGAGAGCTCAGAGCCTACAGGCCTGTGATTCCAGCCATTGGTCCCCTGGCACCTGCGGGGTCAGCAGTGAACACAGAGGAGCTCAGGAGATGTGGGCAGAGGAGAGGAAACATCTGGAAGGAAGGGCCCCAGATAGACTCCCCAGGAGGAGTCACTGTCCCAGCGCAGTCTGGAGCCTCCCTGAGGTCGGTGGCATGTCTACCTCTATTGTGTCCCAGTAGTAGAACCTTAGGAAAGTCCCCAAAGTTCTCTGTGCCTCAATTTCCTCCAGTGTAGAGAAGGAGAATGAGAGCACCCGCCTGGAAGGGTCATGGGAAGGGACAGATAAGTGGGTGCAGCCGTTGTGGGCATTCCTTAGTCCCAGGAGGTGGACCTGAGGGTAACTAAGGTCTGACACGCAGGCCTGGCCTGTAATTGGGAGGAGGGGATGATACCTACTTTCCTTGGATCCCAGGTGTCTCCAGATGACCATGACCTCTTAAGATAGCAGCCTCTCCCTTCCCCAGGCTTCCTTGTACCCCACCTCAGCCACCCCACTTCTTAACCTGTCTGTGGTGCCCATCCAGGCATGCTGGCTTTGCAGCATGGTGGGCGTTACTGAGCTGGCTACTCTGCTGTGCATGTGAGTGGCTTACATGCATGTAAAGCAGTCTTCTCAGGGTCCTGAGCTCTGGGGAAGCCCTGTATGTGCTGGGGCCTGTTGTTCCCCAGCACCCTTGTGTACATTCTCTAGCCATGACATGGGCCAGAACCAGGAACTGGTCTATCCACTTGATGAATGAGTGCTGTTGTGGCGTGAACCCCCAAAGCAGTGGCCCCTGAGGAAGGAAAGGGCCAGGGAGCTTGCACAGTGGCTCAGCAGAAGGCCTGGAGGACCACAATTTCCTGAGGCTGCATCTGAAAGGTGTCTGCAGTACCTTTCTGGGCCACTTTTCCTAGTGCCTCACAACCAGGAAAAGTGGCCCAGAGGCCAGATCGTGTCAAGGGGGGCAGGCTCAGAGGAGTCACATAGCTAAGCCTGCTATGCGTTTAGACCGGCCAGCTCATCCTCCTCCTGCACCCCACGCCATCTCAGCAAATGAAGACCTGCCCCCAAATGCTCCCAGAAGGATTCACCTCTAACCTCCTCTTTAGGGGGTGAGTCACAGGGAATTTTTATAGTTTTACTGCCAGAGCATACAGAACTTGAAAACAACAAATGAAATATGGGCCAGCGGGCAGGAAACTTCTCCACACCCTTGCAACTGTCCCTGGACCTAGATGCACAGATGCCCCCAAACATCTGCGGGAATGTGAATCTGAGTTAACACTTCACTTTCCAGAACATTTTACACATGTTCATTTGTAAGGTAAATAGTGTCATTGTCTCCACCTGTCAGTTCAGTCAACTGAGGCAACAGAAAGAAGAAATAACTGGTTCAGGATAACAGGTAGAAAAGGGCAGAGGCAGGATTTGAACCCAGGACTTCCTGACTTTTTCTAACAGGATGAGTAGGAAGACGCCGAGGGCTGAGGCAGCGTGTACCTGGCTCCTGGCTCCTGGCTCCTCCCAGAACCCAGGTCTGACCTCCCTCCCCTCTTCCCATCTCTTCCTGACTCCAGGGCACCAGTGACTTCTGCGTGGCCCCCGACATCTTCATCCTGAACAGCACACAGAGCCAGATCAGCACAGGTGACACCCTAGGTTGCTGCCCTGGGGCACAGGGTGGACCTTGTGGGCAGCCAAAGCACATCTGCCTACCCTCAGGCTTTGGGTCATAGAGAACCTCCTTTAGAAGCTTGGCAGTGGAGAGGGACACCGGGCTTGACCCGTTGTGGGTGGCAAAGGCTCTGGCCCCTTCTGCGCCACCTGATGCCCGTTTTGCCCTTGCAGAGGTGGCCCGCTACTACCTGTACTGCAGCCAGAGTGTGAGCAGCCCCTTCCAACAGGTATAGCACCCAGCCGCACCCACCCAAGTCCCACCTCCAGTCAGGAAGGTAACTGGTGCCCTTGCTTCGCTGTGCTGGCTCAGCTCCTTCTCGGAAGGACCTGGGCTCTCAGTCAGCATGCTCCAGAGCCCTGCCTCTCACACAGCCTCACGTGTACAGCTTTGGGGATGCTCATTACTGTGCAGGTGCTGCACAGAATGTCAAAATGGGCCCAGGCATCTGCATTTCTCACATGCGACCAGTATGAGGAACACGTATGAGAAGCTGGCAGGCTCTGTGGCTCTCAGGAAGCCAGAGGGATGGGGCAGTGGGGAGGGTTTCCTGCAAGCAGGAAAGAACATGCACATAGCCATAGTGGACAGGTTGGCTGAAGTGGTGGGATCTGAACAATTGGGACTGCCTTCCTTGTGTGCATCGGGATGCCCCTCGTTCTAGAGCAACTAGCCTGGCCCAGCCCCTCCCAGCAGGTGCAGCTGCCACCTGCTTCCTGTGCATTTGTAACCAGTGGGCAGGTGGAAATGGTACACTGTAGGAGGCAGAGCCCCTCAGCAGCTCTGTGGGCTTCTGGGAAACAGCCTCGGGGCTCTGTGTTCTCTCCTTGAAGGTGCTGACTACCTTCCAGCGCTCTATGACCTCCATGCAGATCCAGGTCACAGGGCTGCTGCAGGTTGCTGTGCCCCTCTTCCCCACGGCAGAGGTAAGGCTGCCTCCTGCAGCACCTGTGCTGGGAGAGGAGCACCCAGGCTCAACTGGCACCCTTTCCCCTTCTCAGCCCCTAACCCCAGGCCTGCCTGTGGAGAGCTGGCTGCAGCCTGCACCCCTCCCAGGTGCCTCAGCCCCTTCCTTTGGCTCCAAAAGCCTCTCTGCACCCCTGGTCTGTGGTTTGATCTGTGAGCCCTGTCCCCACCCTCACACTCCCCCCTCCCCCACCTCCTCTGCTACAGAAAGATCTCCTGGATATCCAGCTCCTGCTAAACTCCTCGGAGACCAGCCTCCACCAGCTGACAGCCTTACTGGATTGCCGAGGACTGCACAAGGTGTGGGGCACCCCAGAAGGCCACACAAAGAAAAAAGTCGGCAGAGAGACCTGGGGAGTGGTTGCCTGAGCTCCCTGCAGGCAGTGGGAAGCAGGAGGAATGCTGGCTTCTTGCTTTCCTCCAGTGGCTAGGACAGGGAGGCCCCATGAAAGGAAGCAGGGGCAGAAGGAGGAGGCTGGATCAGGTTGGCTCCTGAATGTGGGAGGACCCTGACTTGTCAGAGGGAAGCAGGTCCCAGGGGCTACACTAATGGCCATCTGGTTAACCCATCCATCTCCTTGGGCTGCGTTGTCGGGGTCACCTGGCTTCCCAGGAGCACGGGATTGCGGTGCACATTACTGCAGGGGATACATGAGCACCCCCCACCCGCTAACAGAGAACCAGCGTGTGTCGTCATCCACATCTGGTGCGGACTGGGAGCCGGCAGTCCTGACAGCGATTGTGGGAATGGCGTCCTAAGCGTGCAGCTCTGTGCCCTCACAGCACTTTCTATCCAGTGTGTCCGTGACAGTGCGAAGTAGTTATTTCATGGGAAATCTTACAAGTTAGGAAGCTAAGTGTGTGTTGGTAGATAAGTAGACATATGTTTGAATGCATGCATGTGTGAACCTGTCCATAAAGCACCTCACTGAAGCTTTCAGAGCTGGCAAAGGAGGGGTGTAGTTTGAGATCCCGGCAGTGATTTCAGAGCTAGGAGCACACGTCACCCCGTACCCTCTCTCCTGCCCCAATCCTTGAGCAAGTTCTGACAGCTCTCTCCCAAATACTTAGTCCTAAAGGCATGTGTGTGTCTGTCCCCACACCCCCTGCTCTGGTGGCTTCCATTCAGGTACAGCCACAGCCTCCAAGCTGTTGCCCTGGGCAGCGGGCTCCTTCCCACCTGCTCTGGCTCCTTAACCTTCCAGTGCCTTTCATGCACAGCTGCCAGGGTGGTCATTTTTAAAAAGTGAATCATTCCCTGGCAGGGCTGTGCCTGCCTAGAATTCCAACACTAGGGAAGCTGAAGCAGAGCAGTTGCCACAGGGTTCAAATCAGCCTTCGCTGCATAGCGGAACCCTTATCTGAGAAAAGAAAAAAAAAGTCAGGTCACAACCTATTGCCAGACACTTTGCTGTCTTCCTCTTGTGGGAAACCTAGATTCCTCTTGTGCTACTCTCTCCCCCCTACCCTTCTGTGGTCTCTAAATCAAGTCCTGCCCCCAAGTAGCTGGGACTAGAAGCTCCTAACAGCATGTCCAGCTCTTTTCTCTTTTTAATTTGTTTTCCCCCTTTTTCAGTACTGAGAATCAAACTGAGGACCTTGTGATTGCCACGCAGGAGCTTGGCCACTGAGCTCAACCCCCCTTTTTTTCTTTCTGACACACGCCAAGCTCGTCCCCCTGCCTCTTCTCCCTGATATCCTGCCCTGAGTTTATGCCCCTGTCCTGGCTATGGCCTCAGCAGCCCCTTCTGTGTGGCTGGGTCAGCCCTGCAGTGCTGGCACCCAGGGGGTGTGAGCCCATGGAGTCAAGTTGTGTTGTGCCCCAAGTTGTGAGTGGAGATTTAGTGGCTGTACAAGATGCTTGGGGTGGGCAGCGGCCAGGAGACCCCAGGCCGGGGCTGGAGGCATAGGGTTCCCCAAAACCACAAGCTGTAGCCAGAAGTCCTCCACGGTGTGTGCCCGCTCCTCCCCAGGACTACCTGGACGCCCTCACTGGAATCTGCTATGACGGCACCGAGGGCTTGCTCTTCCTGGGCCTCTTCTCCCTCCTGGCTGCCCTGGCCTTCTCTGCTCTGATCTGTGCAGGGCCGCATGCCTGGAAGCACTTCACTACCAGGTGGGCCTCAGGGAAGGGGCAGCTCCGATGGCTGGGAGTGGGAGGGCAGCATGGGCCCCGAGGGCTGCCTGGGTGTGCACAGAAGCTTTAGGGCGTTCCCACAAGGGCTTTGGAGACACCAGGAGCGAGGGCAGTGCCACCATCGCCGCTTACTCACTGTTCCAGCCCTTTGGACTCTATAAGGGGATAACGGGTCGGGGGAGTCCAAGAAGGATGAATTGGGTCCCTGTGAGGAGGGCACCAGTTGTCTCTGGGGAGAGGGATGAGGTGTCAGCCCCCGGGCAGGCAGGAGAGAGGGAGGGGTGGAAGGCTCCTTATAGAGTCAGCTGGAGGGCTACCTAGAGGAGGAAGATTAGCAGTGTGAGCGAGGGTCGTGCTTTCAGAGATGTATCTGGCTGTGGAAAGCACCCTGGCAGAAACGCAAGGAAGAGGAGCAGGACCCAGCAGCCCAGGAGACCCTGGCCAAGCTTTATGTCATTCTAGGGACAGAGACTATGACGACATAGATGACAACGACCCCTTTAACCCCCAAGCACGGCGCATCGCAGCCCACAACCCCCCACGGGGGCAGCTACACAGCTTCTGCAGCTACAGCAGCGGCCTGGGCAGCCAGAGCAGCCTGCAGCCCCCCATGCAGACCATCTCCAATGCCCCTGTCTCCGAGTACATGTATGGCCTGGTCCCCCAACCCACCCAACCAGGGGCAGCACAGCCCTTCCCAGCCCTAGAGAGCGGCCAGGTGTGCTGGTTCGCTCCACAGAACCGTGCGTGGGAGGGAAGGCTCTGAAGCCTGGCTACGTCCACATGTGCTGGGGAGAGCCTGCCATGGATGCCTGCCTGGGGCCTTCTTCCACGGACCCTACACAGGTCCCAGGCCTGAGCAGCTGCACCTCCCCATGCCATGCCACTCCCTGGCTGCTCGTCCCCTGGTCTTCCTAACATGCTCGGTCCTTTTCCCATCTACTCTCGCTCCATTTCCACGCTGGCCTATGCTCAGCCACGGGACCCTCCCGGACGCATCCGCACACACTGCATGCACCCCATGCCCCAGGCCCTCCTGAGAGCTCCTCTCGGCCCACAGGAACCAGGCCATGCTCTTTGGTGGGAACCCTCGCTATGAGAACGTGCCGCTCATCGGCAGAGGCTCCCCTCCACCCACGGTAAGCCGCCTTCCTTCCGCTGCAGGGCCAGCATTATGGGCCTGGCTGGGGAGATAATCAGAGATAATCCCCTGCCGGCCCAGTGAGTGCTGCCTGCAAGGGCAGAAAAGAACAAAACAGCTTTGTTATTGAATAAGCATCAGACCAGCCCACCCTGTGCATCATGGTCCGTCTACTGAAGAGACTGCACAGGCGGCACGATGTCGCCCTTCCCTGTGGCCACAAAGGTGCAGCCCACTGTGCTGCTGTCCTCAGGACACATGGCATCTGTCCTCAAGCAAACGTGACAGCATCCTTGGGCACACTAGCCACCCTGGGTCCCCTGGTGATTGGGGTGGTGGCCATCTTTGTTAGACAGTTGCCTTTATCTAGAGGAAAAATGGAATTTCTGTTGCCCCGTGACGGTCAGAAACTCTAATGTAGAGGCAGGCATCTAACTTGGGCTCCCACTGAGAAGGCCTGTGTCCCAACATCCTTAAGAAGCCAGACCAGTCCCAGAACTCTTGGAACCTGAGGCAGGAGGATCACAAGTTCCTGCCCAATCTGGGCAATTGCATGACTTAGTAAGACCCTGTCTCAAACCAAAAAACAAAAACTGCTGGGGAGATAGATGAGTGCAAAGACCTGGGATTCACTCCCCATTAGGAGAGAGAGAGAATGCCAGCCCACTCCTGCATTGTAAAGGACTGGCCAGAGCCTTATTTGGCCTTTTAAAAAGGTTAAATGCATCTCAAAAAGACAAAGACAAGCTGGTGTGGTGGCACATACCTGTAATTCAAGGTCCTCAGGAGGCTGAGGCAGGCCAGCTGAAAGTTTAAGTCATGCCTGAGCAACTTAATAAGACCCTGTTCTAATTCTCAGAACAGGAAAAGTTAGGTCCTCTGGGTTTCATTCAAATATCATTAAGAAAAAAATGTACACTAAGTTGCTAAAGAAAACACTGAAAGGAGAGGGCATCTTAGTTTCTTTCTCACTGCTGGGACAGTATTCACCAGCCAGAAGTAAATGGAGAGAGAGAGAGGTTCATCTGGGCTCATGGTTTGTGGAGGCTTCGGTCCGTGGTAGGCTAGCTGTAAGGCAGGGCAGAGGGGAGAGTTCGTGGTACGGCAGGCCAGAAGCGGCAGCCTTCTCCTACTTTCCCTGTTACTTCATTCTGGCCACAAGCCCATTGGTTGGTGCCACCCATAATAGGGTGGGTCTTCCCTCTTCAGTGAATCCATTCCCCATACCCAGAGGCACGCTCAGCCAGTCAGTGGGCTGATCCAGTACCACGAGCCCATCCAGTCACTCACCAAAGCCCCCACCTATGAGAGCAGGAGGCTCCCGAGAGACCTAGGTGTAGGCCATGACAGGACCGTCACTTCAGTTTTGCACCAAGGAGAGGGAAGGGAATTTTCCTTTTTAGATTTGTGCTTCCCCTTAATGTGAGGAGTGATGGGGAAACACCAGCCAGGCGGAAACACCAGGCTGGTCTTCTCCCAGAGAAGGCTGAGAAAATAACAGGACTGCTACCTGGGGTGGGAAGCCCCCCCACAGGCAACACAGACTCCCGCCAGAGTGCCTGTGCTCGCGTCCTTACTGATGGCCTCTGGGACCTCAGACAACTACTCGCAGCCCTTGCCTCAGCCCCTCCACCTGTAGGCTGGGGAGTGCTAATGGAGGTGATGTTGGAGGAACCAGCGAGTATAGAGGCGAGGCGTGGCTGGGGTGCAGTTTGGTGGTACAGCACTTGTCCGGCATGCACAAGGGGGCCTGGACCCCACCCCCAGCATCATAGGTGGAAATGTTTGTGTGTGTGGTGCATGGTGCCATAGGATGGTGAGGTGTGTGGTGGGTTTTTCCATTATAAGAAAGGGCAAAGAAAAAAAAAAAAAAAAAGAAAGGACAAAAAAGCAGGAGACTGAGCAACACAGGCAGGAGAATCTTGCCAGGTATTTAGTTCCATGTGAGTGGAGGTGGCATTTTCCCTGGCCATCCAGGGGGATTGCAAAGGCATTGCAGCCACTGAGAAAGCAGCTCTGCGCACCCCGGTACCCAGCGCCAGTGAGGGGCTTGGGCCTAAGAACCTGGGAGGCACACAGGTTGGCGTTCAGCAGTATACTGTCCTCTGCCTGCTCCAACGCCTGCATGGACAAATCCTATCCCTCCCTCCCATCTCCCCACCCTGCTGCTCTGCCCTGAGCACCTCTTCTGCTATCCTGGGGAGGAGAGGATCCTGTGCTGGAGTCAGCACCTTTTAAAACCCACCCAGCTTCTAAATACCTGAAGCCTCCTGTGGGCGTCTGTTCTTCCCACCAGCTCTGGGACCTAGAAATACAGGTTGACTTTTATAGTATTCTAACCAAAATATAACTAGGGAAAATCTGCAGCAGAAGCAATTACCCAATGCCTTGTGATGTTAAGTAAAATTGATTTTTGGATTACCTTGTTTGGATAGATCAGGCCCGTCCCTTTGCCATTAGCCGAGGTAAACCAGGACTGATCTTACTTGCCAGACTCAGGGGCAGAATAAACCTTCTTCCTGGAAATTAAGACCTGTGCAAGAGCCCGGTTCAGTCTGACCTGGGGAGGATCCCTCCCTGCCCCTGCAAAGCCATGAGGAGAGCTCTAATACTGCTGCTCACCAAGGGTGAGGCCCTCAGCCCAGTAAGGATGGTATAACTGGCTTTCCCCGCTCCTTCTCTGGGGGCTGTCACTGTGGTAAGATAGGCCCACTAAGGAAGGTACAGCCTTGCCTTGGCAGGAAATACGTCATCTTCTGGCTCCGCCTTCAGAAAAGGCCTCCTGTGGCCCCAAGTGACCCAAGGCAAGTGCTAAAGTTATGCCACAGGACATTACAACAGAGTTAAATATCTTCCTGGGCTTTCAATGTGATTCTAAAATTGAGCAACACTTCATCTATAAAATAGAACCAGTGTCCCAGAGAGCTGGGCAGAGGCGTACTTGTAGCTTCTTGTTTAAGTAGGTTGGTGCTGCCGCAGGGCTGCAAACATACTGAGCACAGAGCTACACTGCCGGCCCCAGGAGGCTGGCTTCACAGGCAGTGAAGGACCTAGGAAGCAGAAACAAGGAAGAAAGGGGACTGCTCCTTTTGAGGTTACTTTCCTTGGAAGAGGAGGAACAGGGAATGAGAATGGAGAAGTGACACACTGATTGATAGCAGGTTATTTCAGGTCTCCCCAGCCCTTACTGCAGGATGAACCCAGGGCCTTTGCACTGAGCCACATCTTCAACTCATTTTATTTTATTTTATTTTATTTTGAGGAACTGGGGATTAAACTCAGGCCCTTGCACTTGCCTCAGCTCATTTTTTTTTATATCCAAAAAGTAATCTTAAGCCGGGCGTGGTGGCGCAGGCCTGTAATCCCAGCACTCGGGAGGCTGAGGCAGGAGGATTGTTGTGAGTTCGAGACCAGCCTGAGCTACAAAGTGAGCTTAAGGCCAGCCTGAACTGCATAATGAGACCCTGTCTCAAAAAAGACAAAAAAAAAAAAATAATAATAATCTTCTGTAATTTCATTTCAATAACACCAGCACTAAAGATTCTTTCTAAATTCTCAGAAATCGAATTCAAGAAATCTGAGAATCTAGGAAAGAGGCCTGGGAGATTCTAAGTCTTAACAAATGTATCAGCAAGTTTGGGAAATATTGCTTGAAGGAGGGGAGTCTGACATCTATGTGTTCATCAGAGTCATAGGACTTGTTAAAAATTTACACTCAAATAAGAAAATTAAAAATAGGATACGCTCTTGTAGGTGAACATGGGACACTTGCAATTCCAGCCCGGCCTAGGCGAGTTTATGACTTGGCAAGTCATAAACTTTTTTGGGACCCTGTCCCAAAAAAGAAAGGATGCACCTCAATGTAGACAAAATTCTGGGCCCAGCCTGCTCCAGATTCGGGAAATGTGGTGTGTGTCTGGGAGTCTGCACTTCTAGTATGTTCCTGGATAAGTCTGACCCGGCTGGTCGGGGAGCCACAGTGGAGAACAGGTGGCCTCGCTGGACCTCAGCCCTGCTCAGGGGAGGGCCGGCCCCCACTGGGGGCTGTCCAGGGCACCGTGGGCTGTGTGGCAGCATCCCCAGTCCCCACCCACCTGCGGAGCACGTCACCACCCCCCCAGCTTGATCAGATCATTGCCAGATGTGCTCCGTGTCCTCTTAAGGCAAAACTGCCCAGACCCAGTCAGCCGAACAACTTCAAGGCCGCCTCCCTCGCCACCTCAAGTGGAAGAAACTTCCACTTCCCTCTGGTGCACATGACCCAGACCTCCGAAGCTGTCCTGGGGCCACAAGACCGTCTGCTGACCCTTGCTGCTCATGTTTTTTTGTTTGTTTGTTTGTTTTGTTTTGTTTTTTGAGACAGGTCACACTATATTATAGTGCAAGCTGGCCTTAAACTTGCTTATGTAGCTCAGACTGGCCTCAAACTCATGGTGATCCTCCTACCTCAGCCTCACAAGTGGTAGAGTGCAGGTGTGCACCCCATGCCCAGCTCGTCTCTTAGAGGGCTAAAGCCTGCTGAGCACACACACATGGGTTAGGTCACAGCCTCTTGGAATTCCCTGAAGACTGCTAAAAGCGGTACTTACTGGTAGCACTTGAATGCGCTTAGCTGTTTTTTTTTTTGTTTTTTTTTTTTTTTTTTTTGGTACTGAGAATTGAAACCCAGGGCCTTTGCACTGGCCTACATCACCAGCCCTTTTTAAAATTTGGACTTCGGTTCTTGCTAAATCTCTTTAAGTTGTCTATGGTAGCTTTGAACTTGGAATCCTGCCTTGGCCTCCTAGAGTTCTGAGATTGCAGGTGTGGGCCACCATACTCAGGTTGCCATTTTGTAGATGGAAAACTGGAGGCTGACTGGTGTGGGAGAGCCTTCCTAAGGTCACCAGGGATATAAGCCACCCAACTTGGCCTTGGCCCTGACTCCCAGGCTCTGTGGCCCCGTAGTCCCAGCCTGCTGGCTACTGCCCGCTCCTAGCTGCCCTTCTGTACTCACCACCCCAGGTGGGGGTGCAGGTCCAGTCCTGATGGTATGCCCGGGTGGGCACAATGGAGGGAGGACGGGGTGTGTGTGTGTGTGTGTGTGTGTGTGTGTGTGTGTGTGTGTGTGTGCTGTGTTTGATGGTGGAGCCAGATGCAAAACTGCTCTGGAGTGTCCCAGACCCCGTGATGCTTGTGATGGAAGCTCGGTGCCTGGCTGCTGTGGTAGGCCCAGCTCCAACCCCTGAGGAGTTTGTTCCTTGACCAGTGCGTCTTGATGCTAGTTAAACTCTACCCCTCTTTTTTCCCCCCTCTGGTACTAGGGCTTGAATCAAGGCTTTTGCACTGAGCAACATCCCAAGCCTCTATTAAAAGTTTTTAATTTTGCAACAGAGTCTCACTGAATTAAATTGCTAAATTACTGAGGCTGGGCTTGAGCTTGTCATCCTCCTGCCTCAGCCTCCCATAGTGCTGGGACTGCAGGTGTGTGCACCACACTTGGCCACCGCTTTAAAATATCTTTGAGCCAGTGAGATAGCTAAGTGGTATAAACACCTGCCTGGCAAGCACAAGGTTCCGGGTTCAATCCCTGGTACTGAAAAAAAAAAAAAAAAAAACCATAATTCTAAAATATCTTTGGGTCTGTTACTAGGGGGCGTTGGGGATGGGGGAGGGGTAGAGAGTAGCCTCCCACCCTCTGCTCCCTGGTAGGAGCTGTGCCAGCAGTGACCGACCCTGCTGTCTCCCCACAGTACTCCCCCAGCATGAGGGCCACCTACATGTCCGTGGCGGATGAGCCCTTGAGGCCCTACAGCGGTGAGTTTCCAGCCTAGAGGACTTCTGGATTCCTGTTGCCTCCTTCCTGTTTGATTTCTAGCAGTTACACCACAAGCTACGTTTCTCTAATGGAAACCACAGGCACCGAGCCTGGCAGGCTCCTGTGGAGAGGCGTGGCTGAGACTCCGCACTGAAGTCTCAGGCGGACGGAAGCCATGAGCCTTGTCCCGCTGTCCACCCCAGAGCACCCCACCCCCACCGGGTGGGGAATGGCCCCCAGGAGGGAGGCACCCAGACACTGTCAGCTTGAGAGCAGCCACATCCTCCTGGATCCCAACATCAGGACTGTGCCTCTTGTCACTTCAACCCAAAGCCCAGGCAACGTGGCCGCCCTTCATTTCTTAGCAGATGACAGTGGGAAGGGCCCCTCAGGAGCGCTCGTTCGGGAGGCAGTGTCCCTGATGAGTCCAGAGCACTGTCCACATCTGAGTTCCTGGGTCCCTGGACTGTGCCTGGGCCCCTGAGGCTCGAGGTCAGAAGGCTTCTGTAGCCTGGGGCTGGTGGCCTGGGAGGAGAAAGACTACCACATTCTGCTCATCCTCCTGTCCCCAGCTGATGGTCTCAGGTATGGACGCACTTTGAAAATGACTTCACTGTTTTTCCCAGTGCTTCCAAACAGTTTGGTGATCCAAAGAATCTCCGCTTCCAGCGTGGCCAGCTTTCCCGTAGATTTGGTGCCCATTCCTGAAGCTGGTTTAACACTGCTAGTACAGAGTTTTGCTGGCATAAGCTGGTTTATTACAGATCTGGAGTGCAGAGAGGGAACAGAGTTTTAAATAAAACAAAGGGTCATGAAGCATTCTGCCCCAAGGGTGTCTGACTTTGTCCTGTTTACAAGAGGGAGCCCTATAAGCAGAATCAAATCCTCTCCTGTAGAGAACAGCAGAATGCCCAAGGCAGCTATCCCTTCCCTCTTGTTTCTGAGTTTGTCATCCAAGCATTTAGCAAGGTGATGCAGCCTGATACAAAGACAGGCTTTCTTGCTGCCTGTGCCACTGTGCTGTCCCCACGCCAGTGTCGTGGACTCTGAGCTGCTAGGGGAGAAGTAGCTTGTTGACCAGGAGAACATTATGATCCCTATCTTGCCCAGCGCGGGACCAGGGTAGGCTCTGTGGTGCTTCCAGCCTCCTGCCAACCCACAGTGCACACCACTGAGCCCACCGCCTTCCACGCCGAGCACTGTGGCTCGTGGCCTGAGACAAGGATTTGGCTTCCATTTGGAGGAGTCACACGCTGACAGTAGAGTCTCTGAGACAGGGTTGGGCCATGGGTGCGTGGGACTTGCTGTCTGACCTATACTAACCTCAGCATCCTGTGAACTGTAAACCCCTTCATGTGGCCATGTCACATGCAAATGGCCCTGTGACATCATCAAGGTGTCCTTTCTAACATTTTTGTTACTGGCAACCTAAGGGTTGTTTTTAATGCATGTAAACTAAACTCAAATTCCCCAGGTATTCCAGGAGGAGCTAGGGAGACAAACCTGTGTGACCCATGTACACCCTTACCTGGGAAAGAAATAAACCACTTGTACTAAAACGTGTGCTCAGGCTGTGACTTCTTGGGCCCAGGTGACAGTAGCATTTAAAGGTTCCCTCTGTCCCCCTCCACGTTTGAGGCATCAAACACAGTGCGTGGGGCTACCAGCAAATTCCAGTAGTGATTTGAATGAGAGGACTGAACGGGCTAAAAATGAGCTGACCCTGCTGCATGGCCTCTGGGTGCTCTTACTGAGCTTATGGGCAGGCTGCTTTCCCACCCTAGTCTTTGGGGTTCCCCCTCATCATTGCTGTTAAGATTGCTAATAGTGAGTAGCACTGTCGCGTGCTCTGTGCCAGGGACTGTCCCAAGATGAATGTGTGTGTTAAGGGATTTTGTTCTTCTTGGAGGGACATTGGGGCCTGTATCACAGAACCCCACCCCTATCCCACCACTGCCACATTTGTGAGGTGAGAGTCTTGCCAAGTTGCATAGGCAGGTCTCAAACTCAAGATCCTCCTGCCTCAGCCTCCCTGGTAGCCGAGATTACAAGCATATACCCTAGTGCCCAGCTGTACATTACTTTTTAATTCAACCTCATAATGACTTAGGAGGGAGGCCAGGGAGATGGCTCAGTGGAACAAGGGCTTCCCTGGCAACTGCAAGGGCCTGAGTTCAATCCCTGGTTCCACCAAAACAATAATAATAATGATAATAACTTAGGAGGCCTCTCATCCTGCAATTAGTCAGCAGGTAGGCTAAGACCAGGCGGGCCTGGCTACAGTGAGTGCAGACCCAGGAGTTTCCAACCCAGAGCTCAAGCCCTAGGCCCCACCCCCATGTTTCCCTGGGGTTGGATGGTGGTGATCCTTAGTGGCTGCTAATGTGAGCCCTAAGGAGACACGCTGCCCTCCACCAGCCTCTTGTGAGCCTTGCTGCTGGCCCCACCCAAACATTTGGCCTCCCTGGGCTGCCTCTCCAGCCAGGGGCCTCAGATGATGCACCCTTCCCACTTAATTTGCTGAATCCCTGGGGAAGCAGGGCCACCCTGGGATCACTTTCAAAGCCATGCTGAGGGTGCATTGCCACCCTCCTCATGTGGACTGCACTTTCTGGAGCTTTGGAGGGAGGAACCGAAGTGTTCCTATCCTTGCCAAGCCCCTGAGGTGAGATCCAGGCAGCCCTGCAGAAGGACGCATCAGAGACACAAATGGTTTCTCCAGTCCTCCTCTCTGTCTGGTATCGGGACTCTGCCAGCAGGAAAATGCCTTGAAGCAACAGGGAAGTCTTTCTGTGGTTAATCTGATGTGAGGGCAGCAGCAGCTCCAGAGCCCACTGGAAGCAGCTTTGGAGGCTCTTGGTGTTTCTGAGGTAGACAGCAGAGTTGCAGCAGGGCTGGGAAGCAGGAAAGAGGCTCTGAAGATGCGTCGGCCGAGCCGTGAGCTGGGCAGCATGTTGGCATCACTCGCGCTTTGGCCTGCTGCAGGGAGTGGGGGCGGGGTTGCTGTGTCACTCCCCAGCTCACCTTTGCTATCCTCCAGGCTGCCTCACTGCAGACAGCAGGGAGACGGGCAGCCAGTGACCTGGACAGGAGGAGTGTGGCTGCCAGGCCTTGGACACTGGTCCTTCTTCACCACACACACACGTGTGGCCCCAGCTCACTGCACAGCAGGTCCAGGCCTGCTCCAAAATCGTTTCTCCCAGCTGTGAAGCCTGGTGGCCTCCTGCGCAAGAGGAGCAGAAGGCTGACCCTGCGCCTTGGCCCCATGCCCTCTGTGGAGGGTGCTCACCGACAGACTTGCCTCCTCCCCAGCCTCCTGTCATTTCCCCAAGTACACAGACTGTACTGCCAGCCAACCACAGCCAGGACTATGGAATAGTTATTTGTGATTGATTGATCGATCGATCGATTGATTGATTGATAAAGTCTCACTACTGTGTTGCCCAAACTGGTCTCAAAATTCCTGGGCTCAAATGATTCCCTGAAAGGGAAAAATTACAAAAGAAATTCTTCTTAACACTTTGTTCTGGGGGCCCGGAAAATGACTCAGGAGAATAAGCATTTGCCTGGCAAGTGCAAGGGCCTGAGTTCAAACATTGATTCCACCAAAAAACACTTTGTTCTTTTAGGGCTGGCCAAATAGCTCAGCGGATTAAAGACCCCTGGGGTGCCTTGAGACAGCAATTGAGACTGGGCGTGGTAATGCACACCTGTAATCCCAGCACTTGGGAGGCTGTAAACAGGAGAATCATCATAAATTCAATCTATTAGCGAAACCCTGAACACCTTGTAGACCCTTCCCTAAAAATACAAAAACAAAAACAAGAAAAAAAAAAACCTTGGTTCTTTTGAAACTGCCCAGTTCTGTAACTGCTTCATTGAGGCTTTATAATTAACCTTCTTCACCCTTGTAACCATGAGAGCGTAACCAGATGTGGAAGATGATCATTAATCTACCTTTGTAACCAATGACCTCACCTGCTAGCTAATCAGGAGGACTGCTAGGCTGTGCTGTCTCACCTTCGTACCTCCTGCTTGTGCCTGAGGCCAGCAGAGGTCAGGGCCTGCTGTTTTAGGAATGATCCTGATCAGTGCCTGCTCACATAAATAAATCTGCCTGTAAATCCTGGGTGTCGTTTCAGTGTTTCTGCTTGTTGGAGCCCTACCTCAGCTTGCCCCGTGCTGGAACTACAGGCAGGTACAGCACACTTAGCTAGAGTTTAAAATTGTGTGTGTGTGTGTGTGTGTGTGTGTGTGTGTGTGTGTGTGTGTGACTGGAGATTGAACCCAGCACCTTCATTCTAAGCTACATCCCCAGTCCATGTTTAGTTTTTTTGTTTTGAAAGAGGGTCTCACTGCATCCCTAACCTGCCTAGGCTGGGCTTGAAGTTGCACGCCTCCTACCTCAGCCTTCCAGACTGCTGAGATCACAGCCATGCATCATGCCCTGACTGCTTTTGACTTTTCTTTCTTTCTTTCTTTCTTTCTTTCTTTCTTTCTTTCTTTCTTTCTTTCTTTCTTTCTTTCTTTCTTTCTTTCTTTCTTTCTTTCTGAGACAGGGTCTCATTATGCAGTTCAGGCTGGCTTTGAACCCACTTTGAAGCCCAGGCTGGTCTGAAACTCACAGCGATCTCCCTCCCTCTGTCCCTCCCTCCCTCCCCCCCTTTCTCTCTCTCTCTCTCTCTCTCTCTCTCTCTCTCTCTCTCTCTCTCTTTCTTTTTTTCTTGTAGTGCTTGGTATTAAACCCAGGGCCTAATACATGCTAGGCAAGCACTCTACCACTGAGCTATATCCCAGCCCTATTTTTCCCCCTACTGAGAATCAAAATCCCAACCTTGAGATTTCCAGGCAGTCACTGTGCCACTGGGCCATATCCCTGCCCCCCTGCAGTCCTAAGCTTTACCTTTTTAAATGGTTAAAAAAAAATTAAAGATTTGTAACGGACTTGGATGGTCAAGGCATTTGTAATGCCTTGAACTGCGATAAAGCAAAATGTTATCCTCCGCAGAAAGAATTCCACTGTTGTCCTTGGTAAATCTGCATCACAAAAATCGACAATCAATTGTACTTTTAATTTTTCCAGTCAAAAAATGTAGAATTGATTTTCTCTTTGGTCTTATGAATACAAAGCCTAAGACATTTGCTATCTTTACAGTAGGGCAGTTTAGTGACCCTTCCTCTGAATTCTGGGACAACAGGCCTATTTGGGACAGCAGACCTAAGCATAGCCCTGAATTCGTGGACCTTACAAATTAGCCAGGAACGTAATCAACATTGCTTTGCTTACACATAAGTTCAAAGTCTTGGGCAGACAAGATCCCCGGAGTCCTGTGCTTCCTGTTTTGGCTTGTCTGGGAGTTTTTTCTTTTGTCTTTGCAATGCTAGAGACGGACACAAAGTCTAGAGCAGACTAGGCAAGCGTGCTGCTGCCGAGCTGCATCCCCAGCCCACTGTCTGTTCTCATCTTCTTTTCCCTGATTATAAGAAAAAACATGTGATGCAAGCATTCCGTACCAAAAAGAAAGTGAGAAAAATCCCCCCTGCTCTTCAACGCAGAACAAAACTCCGTGAAGTATGATCCATATTTTCCAAATTTAGTTCCAAAATATCTGTAGAAATAAAACCGTATTACATATACTGTTCTACAATTGCTTTTTCTATAAGCAGAGCATGTTCCTGTCATTCTTCAAATATCTGTTCCCGGGCTAGCCAAATAGCTCAGCAGATTAAAGCTTCTGCTTAGGCAGACAGGGTCCAGGAGTTTGATCCCCTGGCCTGCTGTGCTGGCCCCGCCCCGGGGGCATGCTGAGAGCAATTGAGACTGGGCATGATGGCATGCTCCTGTAATCCCAGCACTTGGGAGGCTATAAACAGGAGGATCACTACAAGTCCGATCTTCACAGTGAGACCCTGTACACCCTGTATACCCTGTCCTAAAATACAAAATAGGGCTGGGGAGATAGCTCAGTGGTCTAAGCACCTGCCTGGCAAGTGCAGGGTCCTGAGTTTGATCCCCAGTACCACATGCTATGCTGGTCTACAAACCCCAGGCACACTGTGTTGGCCCCAAAACTGGGAGACATGCCTGTGATCCCAGTGCTAAGGAGGCTGAGACAGGAGAATCACTACGAGTCTGAACTGTGTAGTAAGACCCATATCCAATGAATAAATAGTTTTAAAAAATACAAAATAAAAATCTGTTCCCTTCTCAACCCCTGATTCATGTGCATAGACAAGAGAGTTAGACTCACTCTCCACTAAGGAAGTGCTGTCTTCCTGCCTCTTCCTGCCTGGCAGTGGTCTGTCGCCTCAGCTGGATGTCTCTGGCAAGCAGGACGCAAAAAGCTGCCCCCGGCTCACTTAGCATAAAAAGCAGCACTCAACATCTGCCTCCTGAATATATGACTGACAGGCAGTGCTCAGGGTTGTGGCTGTTTCATCGGGAGAAGCCATCGCTAAGTCCTCGGTGACAGGCAAACACCTTGGGATACTGCAGAAAGGCCATCCAGGGAGATGAGGACCTTCTACCTGGTAGATTGAGTTAACAATATTTGTGGCATCTGAAAAGCAAGGTTGGGCAGGCAGGTCAAGATCAGGACCAGCGTTGATAAAGGGGCCTGGGGACCTAGACCTGAGGGATGTGCACACATGTAGTCACTAGTGCCATGGAGAGGGGTGGAGCTCTGCGGAAAGGCTGGGAGGAGCCTGTGGGGGACCACCTGAGCAGCTCTCCTTGAAAGAAGAGAGACTGTCTCCATTTTGACTGAGTCTGATCCTATTTCCTCGTATTGTTATATACAGAGCTGGCTAGGATTTCTGTTTATCCTTCAATTGGCCTCAAGCAATGTGTATTGGTCTAGATGAGGTGCTGGTGATAGTCTTTGAAGGTGGCATGCGTGTTTCCCTGCTGCTCCTTAATGTGAGCCGGGTGGAGACAGGATGGTAGAGCTAATGCTCTGCGCTGCCAGCTGGGATGGAACCTCAAGATAGAGGCTATGACTTCCTGGGGCTTGAAAGACTACATCAAAGCTGAAGCCCTAGACTTCCCAAAACATTAAATACTATATAATGCAGATTACTCTCTCTGCATATCCTCTCTGCATATGGCAGAGGTAAATGTAGGCCCCACACCTAGCTCAGCTCACAGTAGTCACCTACTTCCCACAATTCTCAGTCATTCCTCAAGCCACTCCCCCACTGAATAAAAACCAGGTGAGGCCCTGGGTCATTCTCTTGGTTCCGGAAAGCCGCGTCATGGCAGGACTTAGAGCCCTTCGACTCCCCGATGATTAAAAATATAATTTAGTGCCCTCATTTTCACTGTGGGTTGCATGGAGAGTGGTAGATTGGAATCAACTTGATGGGATTCCAATAACGTAACTTTGGGATTACAAATATTGGTTTCTTGGACTGAGAGGAGGACCAGGAAGTGTCTCCTACAGAGCCCAGCTTCCCCAATACTGATGAAGCACGTGGAAAAGAAAGCCCGAAAGAACCAAGAGACTCTGGTGAGCTGGAGGAGCACGGAGGGCCTGTGGGTGGTCCCGTGGCCTACACCAGCCAATGCACTGCAGGAGTGGGGATCACAGGTACAGGACCAGGCTGCTGGGAGGCCTGGGTCTTGCTGGTCTTTCAAAGAGACCGTGGTTTTCTCCTTGGGAAAGAAAAAAGAAGAGCTGACCAGAGAGAAGATTTAGGCATGTGTACCCCTCCTTAACTCTCTCTTTCAAACCCCAAGTGCTCTGTGGGCACCAGAGCCCCAAGTTTCACTCCAGTTTCAGCTTCCTTCTCTGGGTCTAGGTAGAGGGAAGAAGACAACCTGACTACACCTGCTGTGGTATTCCCTGCCAGTGTCCTGTCCCCAGCACTTCTAGCTAGTGTTATGCCCGGCATGGCCTGTCAGGCAGAATACAGCTGCCTTATTACAGGATCTCCAAGTCCAGGCCCCCTGGGACATAAGAGGGTTTGGGTATCTTCTGAAATGCCTTAAGAGACTTTCCACCTTTCCAAAAATCATAGGAACAGACAGCTCAGTGGACTAAAGTGCCTGCTTAGGCAGAGCTCAGTGGCCACAGTTTGATAGCCCAGGCACTTGCCCCACTTAAGGGGGTGCTGAGACAACGATTGAGACTGGGCGTGGTAGTACGTGCCTGTAATCCCAGTGTTTGGGAGGCTGTGAACAGGTGAATCACTATGAGTCTGATCTAGACATGAGACCTGAACACCCTGCAGACCCTTCCCTAAAATACAGAAGAAAAAAAAACAAATCATCTTTCCCAGCTGGCCCCAGGGACACACTTGAATATGGCTCCTGCTTCTTTTTTCACCTCCTCATTTGTCTTCTTTGGACACAAACCATGAACAACTTTTTTATTCAATACGCCAAGAAAGCCCCACCTGTACGGACCCCAGTCCGAGTGGAGTATGTCCCTTGGGCAGGATAGCTGCCTTGGGTTACTCAAATATTACATGAGTAAAGAGCTTGAAACAGAGAGGGCAGAGGAGCTGTCTGCACGGGTGACAGTAGAGCTACAGGGGAGGAGAGGGAGTCTTGCCCTGAGACCACAGGGAAGGGCTGGGCTCTGCTAATGAGAGCAGCTGATGCCTCTTCACTGACGCCAGGATGTGGGGTAGGTGGTCTCACCAGGGGTGTGGCAGGTGCCTTCACAGGAAGCTTTTACGAACCAAAGGTGGTGGCAAGCACTCCAACAACGATGGGTGGGCAAGAGTTCCACGGGAGCAGGGTGACCTGTTGATCAGGCCACAGAGCAGCCACCCATCTCGCCTGAGGTGTTACACACACCTTATTCCTGCAAATCAGCACACAGCTTGCTTTAAGCTTTGGAGGGGAAAGCAGGTGGTGTCTACTAAATGTTTTTGTGGTGCCCATTACAGGCCATGGAAATTTGAGTATGTATGTAGAAGACCTTCAGATAATGTATGTAGATATTCTGCCTTTGAAAAGGTAAAGGAGGGTGCTGGGGAGATGGCTCAGTAGAATAAGTGCTTCCTTGGCAAGCACAAGGGCCTGAGTTCAATCCCTGGTTCTGGAAAAAAAAAAAAAAAAGGTAAAGGACAAGTCTCCACTTTTTTTTTTTTTTTTTTTTTTGAGAAAGGCAGTCCCCTCCCCTCGCCCATGCTGGGAAAGGACAGCATGGCTTCACATACCCTAGCTAAGTGCTCTACCTCTGAGCTATGTACCCAGCCCCAGAGAAGCAGTTCTTTCAACGAATGACACTGGGAAATCTGAATATCCACAAGCAAAACAATGAAGTGGAACCTTACCTAATGAAATGTACAAAAATTAACTCACAGTGGATTCATGACCTAAATGTAAATCATGAAACTATGCACTTCTTAGAAGAAGACATAGGGAAACATTTTGGCAGCGTTGGACATGGGAACCATTTGTCAGATACAACAGGGAAGACACAGACAACAAAAGAAAAAATGAAAAGAAACTAGAAGTTAGGAAAATTTTAAAAACATATGCATCAAAAAATACTATCTGGGCTGGAAAGATAGCTTGGCAGTCTAAGAGCCTGCCTGGCAAGTGTAAGGACCCAGGTTCCATCCCTGTTACTGCATGCCATGCCAGCCTCAGAACCCTAGGCATGCTGTGTCAGCCACCAAAACCAGGCATGGTGCTGCACACCTGTAATCCCAGTACTGGGGAGGCTGAGACAGGAGGACCACTACTAGTCTGAGCTGTGTAGTGAGGCCCTATACCAAACACCTGAATTTAAATAATAAATAAATAAATACTATCAAAGGTTGGGCATGGTAGTACATAGCTGTAATCCCAGGCAGGAGGATCCCTGTGAATTGAAGGCCCAGTGAATTGAAGGCTATCCAGTGAGTTCAAGGCCAGCCTGTACTCCATAGCAAGATTTTTGTCTAAGTAAAAGTGTTTTAAAGATACTATCAAGAGAGTAAAACAGCAGCCCACAGAAAAGGAGGAGACATTTATAATCTGCTATGATATTAACATTCATGATACATGGAAAACTCAGACTCAACAGCCAAAGAGAACCCAATTCAAAAATAAGCAAAAACTTTCAGTATGCTTGTTTTACAATTGTAATAAAATGGAAAAAGACGTCCAGTGGTCTGTGACGTAGGTTGGGGCACATCCAGGGATCTCAGCAAAGGCTCTCTGTCGCCAGTTACACTGTGACTGGGGGGAGCGGAGAGATAACGCGTTTTCTCCACTGCGGCGGCGTCCTGTGAGCATTCACTGTGTGACCCCGTGCCGGCTTCCCTGAGTGGCTGGTCGGGCCTTCGAGATTACCAATGGACAGTTTCTGGCAGTAGCTGGCAGCGCTCCTCTGCGTGAGGCGGGGGCAGCTTGTAATAAATCGCTGGAACCTGAGAGACAGCAGGCTGCAGTTTCTGCCCAACTTTTCCCATTTCTCTTTTCCTATCTACCAACCCCCACTTCTCCACTCAAGGAATAGTACAACATCAGCGTCCTCGCTTCCCAGGGCTGGTGGCTTGGGGAGATGGCAGCCCCAAACATTGTCCCTTTAGAGAGCAGATCCCCCTTCCTCTCTTGTCACAGCTCCCCTGCCCCCAATCTGGAATGTTCCCCCTGCTCCTAGCCCTGCACTTAATACCCATTTTCCAGACCGGGTTCCAACCCCAAATCCCACTTCTTGAATGATTCACTCCTTGCCTGCTCCAGGGTCCACCTGAGTTCACGCTAACCTCCCTCCCTGTGTGTGAAGTCTGGCCCTGTCCTTCCGGCTTTGCCTGCCTTTGGCGTGGGCTGAAGTCCCTCCCAGTTACCCCTCCTAGAACTGCCACTGTCCCTTACTGTGCAGATACAGAAAGCTGAGTCTGGGAAAAGAAAAGTAACTGGCTCAAGGACATACAGCGTGTAAACACCAACAGCTGCAGAAAGCACGCAGGACTTTCCCTGGAGAAGCTACCTGGGACCTTGGGTGTGCGTTTCTAACCTTTAACTCCCTTTATTTAGTTTAGATTATCCCGTTTACTTGCCTTAACCTAGTGAGAAGTGATATCTCATTCACTGACGCACTGATTCAGCGAATACGTGAAAACATGTTTGCAACGTGCTAACCATGCAGCCAAGCTGAGGGAATACCTAGCCCCTGCTCCCAAGGCGTTTCACGGCTGTTTCCTACAAACCCGTGCAGAGAATACGGGGCAGGGCGATTGCACGAAACAGCGGAATGGCCTCCCAACATTGAAGCAGGTTGCAGAGCCGGCTTCCCGGGCAGGACTGGGCTTCCCAAGCACCGACAGCTTTTCTTGCGTTGTCCCGGGACCTTGCCGGATGCATGCCTGTAGACACGGATAAACCCTCTGGCAAAGCTCCTACAAATATTCAGCACTACCAGTATCTCACTAACTCGGTTAACCTTCCTCCCCCTACACCATCCTCCAGTAGAGGGAGAAGTGACTGCTGCATTTCAGAGGCAGTGGACGGGTCACGTGATCCGGGTCAGCCGATGTCCGGGTCCGGCCCTGCCCCCTCGGGTTGCTAGGCAACCGGTCAACTGTGCAATTCCCTGCAGTTTGGAGGAGCTCTGGAGCCGGGGGCTTGGCTTGGGTGCTTCCTGTTAGCAGAGCGGCGGGAAGAGCCAACCCAGGATAAGGGGAGGTTGTCCACGCCTGAGGAAGAGAGTGGAGAGAGAAGGGGAGAGACCCAGAGGGTAAAAACTCCCAAGGGTGCAAGAACTTCTCTGAAGGGCTTTCTCTGGGGGATGGCTCTGCGGGACGGTGGGTGCAGGATCAGCAATCCTGTGTCCTTTGCCACTTTGTTCCTGGCTACCCTGGAAACTCCCTCAGTCACAGGACCTGCAAGCTCTGAATACCTTAGCCTCTGTACCTCTAACCCCCTCACAGTGCAGACTGGGTGAGAGGGGTCTCTCAAGGGCTGGACCTGTTAAGGAAACTGGATCAGAATCTGCTAGGGATCTGCACTTTGAGCGCATCCTGGTTGTTCCTTACCTGGGCTCTGGCATTGTGTTCCTTGGGGCATCTTATCAAGGTCAACCTTCCAATTTAGCTCCTCCATATCCTGTACAGTCCTCCTTGGAACAAGCCCAGAGATCTCTCTTCCTCAGTATGAGGGACTTGCACAGTTAGTTTTCTAAATTTATTATTTTGAGACAAGATCTTGTTGAATTGCCCAAGTAGAACATGAATCTGTGATCCTCCTGCCTCAGCTTCCCTAGTGCTGGGATTACAGGCATGTGCCACCATGCCTGGCTGCAGCATCCTGTGTGGTTTGTGGTTTGATACTAACCACACCATGTTCTGCATGCCTTGAGGTTTCCAGGTTCCCATGGGGAGGGTGCTCCCCACTAAACTCCCAGACAGCAGTAACACTGTGCCACCCTCCCCCACCCCAGGCAGCTGCTACTGAGCCCCGGAGAAGCCCACCCTGTCGCACTCCCGAGACCCCTTCAGCTGACCTTGCTATTCATCCCTGAGATTTGCCAGCTTGTGAGAAAAGAGCCAGCTCTGGGTCCTTGAATGAGCTGTCTTCCCACCACTAGGCCACCATTTAAATGTCCCCTCTGTCTGGCTCGAGACACAAGACAATGCTTCTGTTCTCACTCAGGGCTCAGCCTTGGGAACCATGAAGGAAAGAGGAGACAAAGCTGTTGCAAATCTGCTCTGGGCCTGAGAAGCGAGCAGTTCTGACTTCCTGGAGTTTCCTCATTCTCGTTTGCCTCCTGCCCTGGCCCAGGAGGCTGCTTGCTGGCTGCCACAGCAATTGTCAGGGGGTGATGTGGGGGCGCTCTTGATTGTCTGAGTCCAGCAGCCCAGTGGGGGAGGCACGGGTGCTTCTCCTTGTGGTGTGAGAGGTGGAGAATGTAAATGCATTGGAGGGCCCCTCTTGGTCCCGTGGTTTCTGCTCCTCCCTACATCTGTGAATATCGTGGGGGCCCAGAGGACCAAGGTCTCTTTGGGGATGAGCCAAGAGTGATTTGCGGGAAGCATGCTACACATGAGCCCCAGCTCCGCATTTGCCCGAGCTGCCAGAGCATCTCACTGCACCTCTGAGCACCCAAGGCCGGGTCAGCTCTGGGAAGGACTCAGCGGCCCAGCCAAGGTCTTGCAGCTGGCAAGGGCAGGGCCAGAACTTGCTGTCAGGGCCCTGCCTAGTCTGCTTTCCAAGTGCTGCTTTTCAAGGCCAGCGGCACAGAGCAGAGGTTTTCCTAAAGGCCTGGCTATTGTGCCAAGTGAGGAAGCTGCCCAGCTTTGTCCCTCTCAGGGTGGCTCTCTTCTCTGCCCGACAGTGCTAGAGAGAGCTCTCTGCAGAGAATAACTGGGGTGGACGAGCCTTCTGGACAATAGGGAGGTTGGGAGGGAAAATTCCAGAAGAGGCCAGGCCTTCTCATCCGTGTTCCCTGCGGCTCAGTCTGGAGAGCAGCAGGGAACTTAACCCAACAAAATCGCTATTAATATTTCTTCCTGCCTCCCAAGAAATACTGATTCGGCAGAAACTTCCTGATGGGTGAGAGCTCTGGAGTCAGGCAGACCCCTGCCTGGCTCCATGGTGCTAAGTCTCCTAGGGTACCTGTGAGTGTCCAGTGTCCTTAGGAAAATGGTGATTTCATTGCCCACCCCACGGGGCAAGTGCAGGAGACAAACAGGATGATGTTATGCTTAGCACACAGTCCACATTCAGATGAGGTGCAGCTTCTGGGAAAATCCCCAGGGACTCCCTACCCCACCCTGGAAACCTAGTGCTGCCCCAATGAGACCTGCAGAGAGGGGACAGGGCCGGGTGGGCCTGTCACCCCATATGCTACCTCTGCCCTGCAGCAACTGTCACCATGGAGATCGTCTACGTGTACCTTAAGAAGCGCAGTGAGTTTGGGAAGCAGTGCAACTTCTCAGACCGCCCAGCTGACCTGAACATTGACATCCTGCCCAACCCTGAGCTGGCCGCACAGTTTGTGGAGCGGAACCCGGTGGACACAGGCATCCAGTGCTCAGTGAGCATGTCGGAGCATGAGGTGGGTCCCTGCCCCAACCAGCCAGCAAGTGCAGTAGGGCTGGTGGGCAGCAGGTGCAGGGCACAGCTGCGAGCTGGAGGGGATGCGCCCCAAGTCCACTGCAGTACTGGACTCAGAAGAAGACAGAGGACCGTGGGGCTTTGAAACACCAGGGAGAGGTATAAGGAATGATCAGAAGTACAGAAACAGTCATGTGTTATGCGGGCTTGTGCGTAAGCACAGTTGCTTAAAGTGCCTGCTTGGGCAGAGTCAGTCAGGTGCAGGGGACCTCTGATCCCCACAACCTCACCCGGCCCACCCTTAAGGCAGCCTGAGTGAGAAAAAAAAAATCCTTCTCCAAAACATGTATTACAGTAAAAAATGCATTATTATTAGCCTCCCCCTTAAAATACTCCATCTTGCTTTGAACACATTTATTCTATCATTCTTCCCAGATTTTTTTCTGTGGCTCTCATCCCGCCCTGGGGAGGGGGCTGGTGTGGCATGTGGTGCCAGGGATTGAACTGTAGTCACTGCATTTGCCTATGCAGGAGCTTTAGACCACTGAGCTATCTTGCAGGCCCTCCTTTTTGAATTTTTGAGGCTCACTCTGTATTGTAGTTTAGGCTGGCCTTGAGCTCACTATGCACCAATGGTCCTTGAGCCTCAGTCTCCCAAATGCTGGGATTATAGGCATCAGACCCAGCTCCTGGCACTTCATGAAGGGGTTCTAGAATTTTTTTTTCACGAGTGTATTTTTTTTTTTAGTACATTTGGTACAGGGTCTCACTAGACACCTCTGACTCCTAGTGGTCCTCTGTTTTCAGCCTCCTCAGTGCTGGGATTATAGGCATGTGTTGTCATGACCAGTCTCAATGGCTGGCTCAGCATGTCCAGGGGCGGGGACAGTGGGCATGTGGTGCTGAGGATTGAACCCAGGTCCCTGAGCTTGCCTAAGCAGGTGCTTAGTCTGCTGAGCTATCTCACCGGCCCTTTACAAGTGTCTTTATGAGTGTGATTAAAAAGAAAACCATGGAGAATCCAACAAAAAGTTACCACCCAGTGTCTGGCACTGTGCAACTAACTTCTGGTCCTTCCTCAAAGTCAAAACAACCATGAAAAGTAAATGTGTGGAATCTTGAGGATATTAAGAAAGCTACAACAAGCTGGGTGTGGTGGCGCAGGCCTGTAATCCCAGCACTCGGGAGGCTGAGGCAGGAGGATTGTTGTGAGTTCGAGACCAGCTTGAGCTACAAAGTGAGTTTAAGGCCAGCCTGAACTGTATAGTGAGACCCTGTTTCAAAAAGGCAAAAAAAAAAAAAAAAAAAAAAAAGCTACAACAGGGGCCGGGGAGATGGCTCAGTGGAATAAGCGCTTCCCTGGCAAGTGCAAGGGCCTGAGTTCAATCCCCGGTTCCACCAAAAAAAAAAAAAAGAGAGAGAAAGCTACAACAGCACAACCAAAGTCACCAAAGAGTATTCCAAGCCTGATCGTGGTGGTGCACACCTGTGATCCCAGCACTCACGAGGCTGAAGCAGGAGGATCACCATGAGTTTCAGGCCAGCCTGAGCTACATAGTGAGACCCTGTCTCAAAACCAACAACAACAATAACAAACAGAAAGAGGATTCCAGAAAGTACCTAAAACAAAGGAATGGGTGTGTTTAAAGTGAGGAGTGTTTTGAGGGGATTAAGGTGATGTGTATTTTACTGTAATAAAATGTTTAAAATTGTAACATTCACTATATCTCCAATCATACTTCATGTTTGGAGCAAAGCAAAGATTTATTTGTACAGGCAACAGCTCAGCTAGAAAAAGGACGTTCCCCTGGAAAATTCCACAGGGCAGGTAGGGGCTCCAGGACAAAACAATGGAAGGCCCTGTCCAAGAGAACAGAGACCAGGCTAGGAACCTCTGAGAAAAAATGTGATGGATTCAGATAATCCATTTTCTCTTACCCAAATCACCTGAGGTAAGTTCACATCTGATTTAGCCAAAACAGTCCACGATTGCACGGGGATGGGCAGATCCCATGACTTGAGGCTGGGATTCCCTTCTTGCTCTTCTAACCTAATTACTGTCTGTGAGAAGGATAACCCTCTCCTACCACAGCCACAAGCCAAATGGCAGCTGCCAAGGCCATGCCACACAGGCCCTCAGGTCACAGGGTCACAGTCCTGCTTTGGTGAGACGGCTCACTTTTGGAGAGTGATTGAAAAAGTGGAAAGCAATGCTGGGTGTGGTGGCTCACGCATATGGCACCAGCCATTAGAGAGGCTGAGGTAGGAAAGATGCAAGTGTGAGGCCAGCCATGCCCCAAATCAAACAGAGAAAGGAGTAACTGCTTAATGAGTCTGGTTTCCACGTGGGAGTCGACAATTTTGGAACTAGGGGACTGGTGGGATAGCTCAGTGGACTAAGCACCTGCTTAGGCAAGCTCAGGGACTGGGATTCAATCCCTGGCGGCACAGGCTGTGCTGGCCCTGCCCCAGGTGCGCTGAGCTGACCACTGATGCCAGGTGTAGTGGCGCACACCTGTAATTCCAGTGCTGGGGAGGCTGAAAACAGGAGGATCACTAGGATTTTGAGCTGCATAATGAGACCCTGTACCAAATGCCGTTAAAAAAAATTGGAATTAGGAAGAAGTAATGGCTGAATAGCACTGCACGATCATGCACCAAATGGTATGCCCTGAAATGTGTAAGATGGTGAACCATTTTTAAAGCCCAGAAAAGTAGGAAGGAGGCAAAGTGGCAAGTTCAGGAGATACAGCTGTCCACTGAGTTGCATTTTTTTTTTTTGTTTCATTTTTGGCATTGGGGATTGAACTCAAAGCCTTTATCGAGCAATGAGCTATTCCTCCAACCCTTTTTGCTATATATTTTTCTTTTTTTAAAACTAATGTATTTAGCACAGGGTCTACAGGTCTCACTACACAGATCAGACTCACAGTGATCTCCTGTTTTTCAGCCTCCCAAGCCCTGGAATTACAGGCACACACCACCACGCCCAGTTTCAATTGGGACCTCAGCACACCCCAGGGGGTAGCACAGCAGGCTGGGGATCCAAACCCCCAGTCTCTACGGATCTGCCTAAGCAGGCACTTTAATCCGTTGAGCTATCTGGCCAGCCCTTGTTTTCTTTTTGTACTGGGAATCAAACTCAGGCTCTTGAGCTTGCCAGGCAGATGCCGTGCCTCTGAGCTGCATCCCCAGCCCCTCTACTGTATATTTTGAGACATGGTCTCAGTAGCTTGCCCAGGCTGGCCTTGAACTTGCCGCTACCCTCTTGCCTTGGCCACACCAAGTGGCAGGGAAGTGTCACCACCCATGTCCTGGCTTGCTTTTAGGGTTCTGGCGTCTGTAACATTGCTCTGGTTGGATGCAGGATTGTGTGCTTTTATTTTTGGACTACCTAGAACCCAGGATTGGCCCCTTAGAGCCTTTGTGACCCAGGTAATGGTGGGATGACACTGTGTGATAATGGGCAGGGACTGGGGTTTCAGTGACGGCCGGGATTGAAGTGTGGCGCATTAGCTCCACAAGGGGGTGCTGTGAGGCCGCCCGTGACCGCCTGGGGACCAACTTGTTCTTGCTGTGGGGCTTGGGCTAGGTACTTCACGCGTCCATCCGGGTTTGCAGAGGAAGCTGGCTGCTTACATCAGCGCAACTATGTTTTCACCCCTGGGGCTCTGCTTAGGCCAACACGGAGCGGTTTGAGATGGAGACCCGGGGTGTGAACCACGTGGAGGGGGGCTGGCCCAAAGATGTGAACCCCCTGGAGCTGGAGCAGACAATCCGCTTCCGGAAGAAAGTGGAGAAGGATGAGAACTACGTTAACACTATCATGCAGCTCGGTGTGGTGAGTCTCCTTCCAGCAGGTCCCTCAGGGTGTGCCGTATCCCAAGTATCCCAGCTGGCCCAGTGCAGGCCCTTGGGGCTACTGAAGGAAGGGAGATCCTAGTCTGCAGCTGAACACAGTTTAGGAGGAGACAAAAAGGTGGGAAATCCCTGGCAAAGGAAACCTTAAAAGAGTCCTGGGGCCAGCCAGATAGCTCAGCAGACAGACTCAGGGGCCAAGGGTTCAATCCCCAGTGCTGGCCCCACCCCCGGGGCACACTGAGTCAGACTGAAACTGGGCGCGGTGGCACATGCCTGTAATCCCAGTACTTGGGAGGCTGAAAGCAGGAGGATCACTATGAGTCTGAGCTATGTGATGATACCCTGTAGACTCAGTACCGAATACACACACACACACACACACACACACACACACACACACACACGAGTCCTCCCTGACAGCCAGCAACAACCATGTACTCATTCAAGTGAGAACTGAGCCCCAGGTCTCTGCAAGCCCAAGAGAGGCCGTAACAATGAGCCTTACATACCGCCTGCCCCAAAGGGTTTACAGCTCACTGCAAGTCAAAGACAAGCACTAAGTCATGACCACATCCCAGCAAAAGAAAGAAATATCGTGTGAAAGGGGGCGGGGCTTGCCCTTTCTCCTCAGAAGATGAATGAATCTCTCAGTGAAGACATCAGAGACAGCTCCTTGGAAGCAATGACACTTAGCTTAGCTTTTCCTTGCTGGATCTCAAATAACAGGACAGAGAAGGCATTTGGTCTGGAGTGCCAGTGTCTGCAGGGCAGGCAGCAGGACCCAGGGGCCGCAATATGCAGGGACTAATAATTCTGCGTGGCTCCAGCAACATTTTAGAGCCTTTTAAAAAATGATTTCCCTTCCCCAAGAACCTTTGTAAGCATTTTTCCTACTCACCTTCCTCCTCCATGAAATTGGGATCTCTCAGGTAAACTGTATCTCTGTTGTCTATCTGTGTAAAGTGAGGCTTTGTATATAATATTATCTTACTTTCACGACAGTTGAAAGTGCATGGGCTGTGGGTTGGGAGTGTAGTTCAGAGGTAGGGTGCTTGCCCAGCCCTGAGTTCTGTCCCTAGCTCTTGAAAGCAAGAAAGGGAGAGAGGGGCCGGGTGTGGTGGCGCATGCCTGTAATCCCAGCACTCGGGAGGCTGAGGCAGGAGGATTGTTATGAGTTCAAGACCACTGCAAAGTGAGCTTAAGGCCAGCCTGAACTGCATAGTGAGACCCTGTCTCAAAAAGACAAAAAAAGAAAGAAAGGGAGAGAGGGAGAGAAGAAAGAAAAAATGAAATGTGTGGCCTCTACAAAATGAGAGAAAGCTAGCAGGTGTTGCTCGTCCCTCCACACTCTGTCTGGACCCTGCTCAGTCTGAAGGGCCTCTCTCTGTTCCTGAGAACTTCTGACCCGTGTTTCCACCACCACCAGATCATGGAGCACTGCATCAAGCAGAACAATGCCATTGACATCTACCAGGAGTATTTTGATGATGAAGAAGAAGTGGAGGTGACTGAAGAGGCCTCTTCCGCTAAAACCATCAATGTTTTCAGGTAGCTCATGGTGAGCAGGAGGCACCCTCAAAATGGACCCCTTGCAGATGAGTCCAGGCTAGGAGGGCTGTGTGCCCTGTGTCCGTGCTTGACAAGGGGTGCAGTAAGAACTCGGTGCCCAGCCAAGTGAGTTCTGCCCTTGGAGGATGCACAGGCTTGCGCAGCAGGCCACTTCCAGCAGGGTAGGGCGTGTGCAGCATGGCACACTTGGAGCCAGCATCACAGTGGGCAGACAGGCTGCTGATGCCTTTGGGGCGTCAGGGCTAACCCCCTTCCTCCTTTTTGCAACAGTAATAGACTACAGTTCTTCGGTAGCTTTAGGCTCACAGCAAGATTGAGCAGAAAGTACAGCGAGCTCCATGTGTCCCTCCTCTCCTCCACTCCAGGACACAGAGACCCCATTCCCTGTGCTCCTGCCAGGTAGACCTGGACACATCCTCACCACCCCGAGTCTATACTTTCCAGTAGGCTCACTGTTAAGGCGCTATAGTCCATGGGTTGGGACAAATGCATTATGACAGGTGCCCGCCACTGCGGTGGTTCACGGGGTGTTTTACTGCTGTAGAATCCCTGTGTACTCTTCCTGTTCCTCCCCCCCTCTCTCCTTCCTTCCCTCCCTCCCTCCTTCTTCCCTCCCTCCCCCCAACCCCTGGCAATGGCTGATCATTTTAGCATTTCCAGTTTTCCCTTTTCCAGATGTCACAGAGCTGGCATCCGACTGCGTGTGGCCCTTTCGGCCTGGCTCCTTTCACTTCACAATAGGCACTTAAGTCTCCTTGTGTCTTTTCAGCGCTTGCTGTCGGTGTGCTTCAGTGTTGAATGATAGCCCGTGGTCTGGATGTACCAAGGCTTACGCACTCCACAGCCGAGGGTGCCTTGGTGGCTTCCAAGGCTTGGCAATTATGAATAAAGCCGCTATGAATATTCATGGACAGGGTTTTGTGTGGACGGAAGTTTTTAGAGCATTCGAGCAAGCAAGGAGGGCAGTGACTGGTTCCCATCCTCTGTTTATTCTAATCATCATAAAAGATCAAGCACTGGCTCAAAATGTCCTTTTTTCCTTTTTATTGTGAGGATTAAAGCCAGGGGCTTCACACCAAGCTACATGCTAGCTCTTTTTTATTTTCTGAAATTTAATTTCATTTTCCTGTTGGTACGCCAGACATAACGACACATGATGTTATTACAGGGGAATGAAGTATGGAAATACAACACATCTTCCTTCTTTTTAAAATTTTCGTTTTGAGGCAGGGCTTCGCCAAGTCCCCGGATGTCCCAGGCTGGCTCACACTCGTACTCCTCCTGCCTTAGCCTCCCTGAGTGCTGAGATCACAGGCTTGCACCACCACACCCAGCTTCAAAAGTTTCAGCAGGGCAGAGTATGACCTGGAACTTAACTTTTTTGTTGCCACCACTGTCTTACCTTTTATGATTCTCTAGTTATGGCTGGTGAGGCTGGTTTTTCATTGATGGGAGTCTTGTCAACTTTGTTTGAAAAATAGCTCTCCCTGCGTATGGGGATTGTGTATGTGTGTGTGGATATTTTAAAGACAAAAACCTAATGAATAAAGAACTGGGGAAGCCCCACCCTCCAGCCTCCTGCTTCCCTGCTCTCCCCTTAAAGGGATCCCCAAGAGATCAAACGGACGGCCACACACCTCTCCTGGCACCCTGATGGCAACCGGAAGTTGGCAGTGGCATATTCTTGCTTGGATTTTCAGCGGGCGCCTGTGGGCATGAGCCATGAGTCATACATCTGGGACTTGGGTGAGGAGCAGAGGGGTCCTGTGGGCCACTGAGGGCTGAGGAGCTGAATGGGGCGGCAAGTCCGAGATGTTTCTCCCTCCCTCCCTGTTTCCCTCCCTTTCTCTCCCCCCTCCTTTCTTCCTTTCCCTCCCTCCCCTTCCCTCCCCTCCCTCCTCTTCCCTCTCACTTTCCCTCCCTCTTTCCTTCCTCCTCCCTCTCTTCCTCCCTTTCCCCTCCTCCC
>PVKA01004294.1:0-34722 GCA_004027165.1 Ctenomys sociabilis
GAGAACGGGTGGGTTTACTTGTGTAAAGTGACAAGAGTGTCCCCAGGCCGGAGATTAAATGTTTTCCCAAGCTAGGCCTGAGGTTTAAGACCCCACCTGAGGTTTTTATGTCCTCTTTGTTTTAGGAACAGGGATTACAGGCCCTAGTGGGGCAAAGGTTCACAGCATTAGTTCATTAGGCAGTAATTTAGCTGACAAGTTTAGCTGATGTACTAAGGCGGCGCATACAGAACAGAATGGCGACGTAACCTCATGTATGTCCTTAGAGATTATTTGGGCCCTACAAAGAGAGTTTCAAAAACTTTAACCATTAAAAACGATACAGGATTTCAAAACAAGATGATAGAAATCAACAATGATTGTAATATTGCAAATTGCTATCTTCAAAGTAGCTGATTACTAGAGATAAGCATGTAAAATTGGCCAAGAATAAAAAAGCATTAAATGTTCCTTTAAATAAACCCATAGAAATTAGTAGTACAATTTTCTTAGCTATCTTGTGAATGTATATCTCCCTTCCTTCCTTCTTTTCTCCTTTTGCTCATCCCAGTGTACTGGGGTTTTACATCCATGATGAAGTAAACTAATTTTGTTTTGCTCTAACCTGCATCTACTTAACCACCTAACTGTACAGCTATTTAGCAGGCAGATAAAATAGGTATGACTGTATATGTATGCACAAATGTATGAACACATAAAATGTTCACCAAGCTCTTTAAGGAGCCAGTTTTGGGGATTATTTGCATTTTTGTCATCTCCGTGGGTTCCTTCATTGAGTAAATGTTAGCAGGCTCACTGACAACTTCACTTTTAACACGGTGCCAACCAGCCTGATTCAAGGGTAGCAGGATGATTCACTCGGCACTCAGTCTTGCTCCCACCTCCTCCATTCAGGGATGCTCATTGAGCCCTTTTTTTTTTTTCTTGGACATCATAGCTGGAATGAAAGATTTGTTTTCTTTTTGAAGACTTGAATGGACAAACATAGGTGGGAGAAAAATATGTAGTTAAATTTGGTTCTTAGATAGGCCATCACCTATTATTCAGGATTTAAGGATTCAAGCTCTGAGAATCAGAACACACAGATTCAGATCCTCTGAACAAGACACATTTTATTAAAGATCCTGAAAAGGATTTTGGAGACACTCCCCTTCCCCAGGAGGTCCCAGGGTAACACTCTGAGCACTACTCCTCCTACTATTGTCTAAAACAAATCCTTGTGATGGTGGCTGTTCACAGCCTTGTGATTGTAAGAAGATGGAATGTTGGCAGGCAGAGTGATGTCGGGCTTAGTCTTTTAAACAACGATTTTCTTTCAGCCTGGGTGTCTGACGCAGCATCCTGATGACCACTGCAATATTTCCCTAAATGTCACAGACCTTTAGCCTCCACCAGCCCAAAAGCTAAGAACGCTGTATGATAAAGTCCGAGGCCTGGAGAATAGCTATCTCTGCCTTGCAGCCCACTTATCTGATCCCACCACACGTTCATTGAATGTACAGCCTTACAACTTGCTTTTGTTCTGTGACTATGGAAGTTCAGTGTGGGGACTGAAGCTGTCTGGATGTCAGGTATCCAGGACAAGGTCACTGATTCTCATGCCTTTGGCAGGACCCCATGAGAAGATGCAGCTTGGGGAGCCAATGTACGACGTAACTTGGCCTCCCCCTGGCATAATATTGGCATAAAGCGCTCATTGAATAAGTGCTTCCCTGGCAAGTGCAAAGGCCTGAGTTCAATCCCTGCTTCTGAAAAAAAAAAAAAAGAAAGAAAAATCCTAAGGCCTTATCCATTTTTTTAGGCAGTTACCAGTCTGTACAGCCATAAACTGTTCACCCTTTATCAGCTGTGATCTGTCAGTCCCAGTACCTTAGCAGTGCCTCGGAATGCTCCTCGCTTGTTTCCTGTGAGGCCACCACGGCATGATGTCTTGCAGAGGATTGGATGTTCTAGATGTTCTGATATTACCCCTTCTTAAATTCTCCATAAACATCGATCTTCTGCTGAGTATGTAAATAAATATGCCATAGTCCTTGGGCATTCCCTTTCCTCCCATCGGGGGAGGGGCCCCCTCCTGACCTCTGCTTTCTGCATCTTGACTCTTGTCTTCATTTCTTTATCCTCCACTATTCTCTCTCCAGAATTTCAAGAACTGCATTGGACATGGCATCCACATCCTTTAGAGCAATATGAATCCAGGTCCATGTTTACTCACATTGGGCTCAGAATAAACTTTTTTTTTTAATTTCCTTTAAAGTGGAGTCATTATTTTACTTCAACATTATCCACCGCACATATGGAAAGGATTTGTTTTAGACTATAATCGCAGGAGTAGTGCTCAGAGTGTTACCCTGGGACCTCCTGGTGGGGGTGGGGGTCTCCAAAATCCTTTCAGGAGTTCTGCATAGGCAAACCTACTTTTATAGTAATATCAGAATGTGATGTATCATCTCTAATTTAGGCATTTGCTCTGCTGGTAAAAAAGTAACTGTGGGTAAAACAGACAACATAGGAAGACTCCCAGCGGTACTGGAGTGATGGGTGTGTCCCACCATATCAGTGAAGGAGACGCGGGCAGAGGACACAGTGAAAACAATTTTATTTAAAAGGTATAAAGGAAAGAAAAGTTATAAAGGCAAAGAAATAAAAGCTACAGAAGCAAGGCAGTAGATGTGCTAGCCAGGAGGGGGTCCCGAGCAGGATATTGTTGTGGTCCGTGTCTAGGTGTCCCTCCAAAGTCTCATGTAGTCACGGGAGCAGGTTCCGGAGTTCGCGGTTGCTTCTCGGTCCAGTGCGGGGACTACGCGTGCAGATGCCACACCCGTGCTGGGATGGGGGGAGGGGCCTGCTCTTTCTCCCCTCGCCCCTTTGCTCGTGTTGCTTTTGCTGTTTTCTGCTGCCTTTGAGCTATTGCCCCTTGGCCACACCACCCCGCCTTGGAGCCAGCTGATCACGGACCAAAACTTTTACAAACTTACAAGCGAAATAAACCTTTTCTTCCTTATTTCTGTGCATCAGGTATTTTGTCTCAGCAAGGAGAGAAAAGTCACCAAGACAGATATTCAAAGTGCTGTTTGTCTAGTTCTTAAGGAGTTTAGTGAGGAGCTGAGGCCACTGTGTAAGCGATAGGATCTCTCCTCCATAGGAGTCTACGTGTTTATGTTTCTCAGGATCCAACCTATGCCATGTCCATGTGGACCCATGTGGGGCCCACGCCCCCGAGAGGAGGGCCTGCCTCTTCTTGTTCAGGGGAGGTCCCGGTAGCAGCGAGACACCTAGCAGATGCTTCTTGAAGATTTTGAAGGTTCTGTCCCAGAAGACTCCTTTATGGGGTCTTAAAGGCCTTCTTTACTCCACTTGAGGGTAACTTTTTATTGTCTAACAGAATCCTAATTCCTGCCTCACTAATTCCTGGTATACCAGGGGCAAAAAGAAAACTGAATCATTTCATCCTTTGTGTCCATGTGCTGGCAGTAAAGACAAAGTACATTGCTGAAAATGCTCTCGAGGAAGCAGCCGTGCCCTTTGTGACAGACTGGAAGGGCACGTCTTGCCTGCTGCATACAAGGTAGTGGCTGTCTGGAGTGAAAGCTCTCAGGCAATGGCTCACGGGGCAGCTATTTTTACTCCTTCCTTTCTTTAATCTTTTTCTAGAAGTCTGTGTAGCAAGGCAGTGCTCTGCTGTGTGTCATTGCCACATATCTAATCCATTCCCCTACTCATGGCATATGGCTGCTTCCAAGATTTAGCTACAGGCTACAGTTGTGGTCCAAGCACGAGTCGTGCTGCTATAAGCATGGGTGTGCCTGGACCACCAAAAGGTGACGTCTCTCTGGAAGGGAACATTGTGTGTCCTCTTGGTGACATGGCCAGGAGGGTGACTGATGTGTTTGCAACAGCTTTGCAGTGTAATCCTGCACTGCACATGTGACCCAGGGCTGCGGGGTCCCACTACTTTCAAGAAAGCATTGGGTCTTGGTTGTATCTAGGTGAGAACATTCTACCAAAAATCAAGAGATGTGATTCCCACTCTAGCCTTGCTGTGGACGCTGGCAACAAACTTATCTTTTGGGCCCCAGTTAGTTTTCTAATAGGAAATCAGCCTGTTATGTTCAGCAGCTCTTGTGTACCCTCCCAGCTCTCGAGGCCTATTATTCTGAGAAAACTGATAGTCACTGGGGGAAATGTGCATTCATGTATGTTGGGGTCACAAATGGAGCGAAGTGCAGAAGGAGAAATTTAGGGAACATTTATCTAAGAAGAAAATAATAAAGAGGAAAAGAGGAACAAGAAACAAGTACACTGAGTTTTTGTGTGTATGTAGTTTATAGTTAGATCATTAATACCTATCCAGCTAGTTGAAAATATAATTACTATTTTCTTTCCAATTGTGGAAGAGTAGGTCCTATTTTTATGTCGCCTAACTTGTAGGGAGAATGTGAATTAGGCTAAAGTTACTATTTTCTTTTTTCATAGTGTGTGTTGCTCAGGATGCAGTAGTGGGGCAATTTCTTACGGTAAAGTAACAGTGCTGGGTTGGCAATTTGAAAAATTGGTCCCATCTCTCTTTTAATACTGAGTTCACATGGCATGGAAAAATGTATCCATCTCAGATAAGACCAACTAATATTAAAGTAAAAATAGACTGTAAGGAGTAACAGACTTCTGCTGTCATTTGGCTGGGGATTGTTTTCGGGCCCTTATCAGAATAGCTCTATATCAAGTGGAAAGTCAGAAATTCACCATGCATGAATTCTATTTTCTTTACTCTACACATCTCTTCCTCATAGTAATTTGTCTCAGAGGAAGTGCATTGATTCTCCACACACAAGGAAACAGCTTGGATTATATACAGAAAATGCAGATTTCTGTATACTGTCTCCTAGAGAATGTCATGCAAGCAGGTCCAAATAAAGCTTGGAGACCCTAATTCTCAAGTTTCCACATGTGGTTGGGAATAATGGCAGAAGCTTACAATTTCAGCTGCTGAGGAAGTTGGGACAGGGGGAAAAATTCAAGACTAGACTTTGTCTCAAAGTACAGTGTAAAAGGGCTGGCAATATGGTCTCCCATGCCCAAAGCCCTGGGCTCAATCTGCAATACCAAGGAAGGAAGGGAGCTCCTTGGATGAGTCTGATGTAAGCTAGGTTTAGGAATGCCAATTTAATCAATGCCATGAAGTGCAAGATATTTTTAATACTTAGATGCCACTGGTCCTAAGATCTTAAGTAGGAATGGGTAAAGGAAGCACTGTAGTAATTATGTCAAAAGTCTATTTGCTAAGTGAAAATGGTTGTTATGTAGCCCTACCATTACATTACTCTTCCTTTTTCAGTTCACATTCAAAATCTTAGCCTAAGTCCTCTTTGTTTGCAGTCTAAAGACTGTCCTGATTCCAAGGCAGTGAGCCATAGTGTCTTGGGAACCGGTTGCTGCGGGAAACCTGAGCCTGTGATCTTATCACTTGAGAGCTCTTAGGACAGTGTGCTTCTGAAACACACAAAAGAGGACCAGCATTTGTCTGCATCTGTCTTTTGGCCAAAACCACTTTTTCTTTCTCCAACCGCCTCTTAATGAGATCACATGACTACGTGTTCAAAAGCTCTTCTTCAAAAGTGGCTGGAGAATTTGGAAAGAGACCATTGTAAGTGATAGCTATAACCACCTCTCCCAGCTTAGGAAACTCTGATAGGAAAGCTGATGGTTAGCACAGCCTTAAACTGTCTTGCTTTAAATACTCAACGACAAGGTTCTAATGCTGCACTGTGGTTCTAAGTCTTTTCTTTGTTAAGGAAACCCAGGACTCCAAATGGAAGCTAACGGGGCCACCAAAGTAATTTACTTAACTGAAGCAACAGTGGGGTGACCAGACTGCACAAGGCAGTTAGCTCATGAGCAGACAGCGGTGAGTCAGTGACAGCCTCTCTCCCAGCTGGTGGCTGGGAGATTTGTTTTCGTTATTAATTGTACAAGGCAAACATGGATCTTAGTTCTTTGTAATCAGGTAAAGAATGTCTCAAAGGGGACCTATCCCAGAACTTCTCTGGAGGTCACCCCGTTACAAACCACTAAAACCCTAATTTGTTCATTTATACTCAAATGTTTACTATTTTCAAGATATTGGGCAATGTGCTGAAGATTCACAATTCATAGCAACAACAACAGCAATAATAGCGATAGAGGGCCTACTGTGTGCAAGCAGTGTTTTTCAGGGTTCACATAGCACTACTACTGGGTCATGCAATCCATTTAGCACTTCATGACCACCGTTAAAATAACAGAAGAGACAGAAGAGAGCTAAGTAGGAAATAGAAAAGTGCTTCTTTCTTATTAAGGGTAGCAATCGTTTCATAAAACTATTTTGCACTCATATACAATATGATTTTCCTGTTGTATGAGTCCACACAAAACAAATGAGCTAGAATATTATTGCAGGAATTTTTGTTTCTTTTTGAGAAAAGCTCTTGCCATGTAGTCTAGCCTGACTTTGAGCTCAATGCATAGCCCCTACTGGCCTTGAACTCCCAGCTATCTTTGGGCCTCAGCTTCTGAGTACCAGGATTGCAGTGTGCACCACCAGACCTGGCTCAACAGCAAGTGTGAATATGCAACTTCTCACGTTTTTTAGAAATGTATTTAGGATAGGGTCTACAGGGTTTCACTACTTAGATGGGACTCATGGTGATCCTCCTGTTTTCAGCCCCACGAGAACTGGGATTCCAGGTGCATAGCACCATACCCAGTCACCTTCTCAGCGTGCCCTGTGGGTGGGGCTGGCTCGGCAAGCCGGAGATCGAACCCTGGCTGCTGTGCTCTGCCTAAGCAGGTGCTTTAGTCCACTGAGCTATTTGGCCGGCCCTCACTTCTCACATTTTTAAGTACTGAAATTAGTAAATATCTCATAAGGAAAGAAAATTACAGATCAGTAGTTCTCAAAACCACAGAACATTCTAAGTAAAAAAACAACAAATTGAATCCTGCAATATAGAGAATGGTGAAACATCATGATTTTATTCCACCAGTGCAAGGTGGAATTAATATTTGAAGACAAGTACAGCTCACTTTTAAAGCACAGAGGATAAAACAGTTTGATCAGTAGATGTAGAAAAGGCATTTAATAAAATTCAAGGGGCAGGGGAGATGGCTCAATGGAATAAGCACTTCCTGGAAAGTGCAAGAGCCTGAGTTCAATCCCCGGTTCGGGGAAAAAAAAAAAAAATTCAATACATGGGGGCCTATAGATAGCTCAATGGCCTAAGCACCTGCCTAAGCAAGTGTAAGGACAGGGGTTTGATCCCCAGCACCACATGCATGCTAGCCCTGCCCCAGGCACACCTATCTGGCCACAAAAAACCAGGCATGGTAGTGTGCACCTATAATCCTAGCACTGGGGAGGCTGAAACAGGAAAATCACTATGAGTCCAAGCTGCATAGTGAGACCCTGTACCAAATACAAAATAAAATAAAATTCAATATGTGGGCTGGGGATATAGCTCAGTGGCAGCATGCCAGCATGTATGAAGACCTGGAATCAATCCCCAGCACTGCAATAAAGGGGGGGAAAGGCTTTGCTGGGAGGTAGCTGAGTGGTACACACCAGGCCAGGGTGTCCAGGCCCTGGGTTCCCTCACCAGCCCTGAGAGAGTCAGTGCCCAGTTCTTGGAGGCAGCTATGCTGGTTGCTGTGCCACCAACACTTGATGCCATCTTGATACAATTCTTGGCAAACAATTCTTTTTTTTTTGGCGGAACCAGGGATTGAACTCAGGCCTTGCACATGCCAGGGAAGCGTTTATTCCACTGAGCCATCTCCTTGGCCCTTGGCAAACAATTTCTATTGTGCAATCAAGGTTCCCTATTAACCAAAACAGATACACAAACTTTTAGAGCTGCCACCCTTCTTATAACAAAGTATGACTTAAATATTGTCACTGTGTCCATGAGAAAGTAGAAGTGAATGTGTCTGTACTCGGTCACCTTCCCATTGATGGGACAATATACCCAACATCCATGACTTACGGGAGAGCAAGTTTAATTTGACTCACAGTTTTGGGGGATGCTGTCCATAGTTGGTAGACTCCAAGCGGCAATAGTATGTGGAAAGGCCTGGTCAGGAAAAGCTGCTCAACCTATAGGATTTGGAAGTAGAGTGAGGAGGGAAGAGCCAGGGACAACCCATGTATTATTATTCCCTTCCTAACAGCTCATTCAGCTATGAACTCATCAATGAATAAATCTGCTGACGAGTAGAGCACCCCATGATCTAGTCACCTTCCACACACAGGAGACTTTGGGGAACAGTTTAGGTCTAAATTGTTCCATTAGTTTTTTTCTTTTTTTTTTTTTTCTTGTTGTTGTTTTTCATATTTAGTACGGGGTCTACAGGGTCTCACTATACAGATTGGACTCATATTGATCCTTCTGTTTTCAGCCTCCTGAGCACTGGGATTATAGGCATGTGCCACCACGCCCAGTCTCAGTCACCCTCTCAGCATGCCCTGGGGCAGGGCCAGCACGGAACACCAGCCTTGAACCCCAGTCACTGAGCCTCCCTAAGCATGTACCATTAGCTTTAATCACTGATGGAATGCCTGAGTACTGAGAAAATCCAAAGGGGGGGGATGGATAGATAGATAGATAGATAGATAGATAGATAGATGATAGATAGATAGATAGATAGATAGATCTATATATGATATATATATCTTGCAAATCTCAGTCATTGCAGCCTTCAGAGCTATATAACATATTATTGAACAACACACACATACACACACACATCTTTTTATCCTTCTTACAATCTTATGACATAAGTAGAGATTTTATAAGATTCACACTTTTCTTTACATGTTCCCTTGACTAGGTAAACCTAGCTGGAAATTTCTTCATGAGAAAATGTTTAATAATGGATTAATTTCTGGAACAGATGCAGGGATATTCAGAATCTTTATTTTGCTTTGAGAAACCATGTTCTGGAGAAAATTCATTTAGGTTTTCAAATTTATTTTCACAGCATTATTCATAACATCTTATTATCTTTTCTAATATCTGTGGAACCTGCATCAGCATCTCTGTTCTCACTCCTGATACATACATTTGTGTTCTGCATCTTCTTGCCTATCCAGGCCTGCAAAAGTTTAAACATTTGTTAATATAAAAAACAAAAGTTTTGGTTTGATTTTTCTGTGTGGCACACCTGCTTCTATTATTCTAATTTCTGTTTCTGTCTTTCTTACTTTCACATTATCTTTTCATTTTCTTGCTGTTCTTGAGAGAGAAATCCAGATGGCCTGTCTTCAGCTGTTAGGTTTGAGAAGCCCACCGCGTGAAGAAAGACTCTAAGAGACTTTTTTTATATAAAAGCAAGGGGATTTTATTTTTTATGTATGTATGGGGCTCACTGAATGCACAGGAACAGAGAGCACCTTTAGTGTAGCAGACATAGTTTTTAAAGGCAAAAACCACAAAATGGGGAGGGAGCAAGCGAGGTTACAGAAGCAGATCGCATTGGTTAGTTTAATTTGACCTTTATAATGACTAGTTGATATAGAAATCGGGGAGGGTAACTTTTGGGAGGGTCCTAGTATTCCAGGAACTGATTGTTTCAGTTGGATGTTATCTTTAGGGAATTTGCAGCTGGGAGGCAAGGGACTTTTTTTTTTTATCTTAGTACAGCCGTAGATGCAGTAATCCCAAAAATATTCTGTTGACCTTCTAAGATAGAGTCTACGTGACTCAGACCTCACACTCGGACCTCACATTCCTCCCTCCTGTTGTCAATATCTTTAACCTTGGAGATTGGTGTGTGCAGAACAGAATGGCGGCGTAACCTCACGTATGATCTTAAAAATTATTTGGGCTTTACACAGCCTTTCTCTTTTCTAATACTTGCATTTAAAGCTGTATATTTCTAAGTACTACTTTGGCTGCACCTTGTAACTTTGATATGCAATGTCATATCTCAGTGCTTGCTCTGTATAATTTGCTGGCTTTTCTGGTCAGTGTCCAGTCATGGGTTCTCTTGCAGGGCAGCAACAAAAGCAGATGCCATGGCTTTGCCCCTTTCAGAGCTATGTAACAAAACATCTTCCAGCACCATGTCTTCATGCTTTGATTTGTCTTCACTTATAAAATGCCTCTAAGAAATAACATCTCAAAGTCTTTAAAAATATCAGGAATTGAGTTTTCTTTTTTTCTAAAGAGGAAAGGTTTGAGTTGGCTCAATGTTTGTTCTTAATTACTCAAAATTTATTTGGGTAAATATATGACAGTGTTCCTCCTTTGTCTTAATAAATAGACTCAAAGTATTCAAACTTGCCAGAAAATGGGGATTAAAGGCAATTAAATACTGCCTTGTATTAAAGGTACTATTAAATATTAATACAATGTTAAAACAATCAGAATTATTGTGCAAACAAAATTTTGCTTTCAAATAACATTATCTGAAATGCACTTATGTGTGTAAGAACAACAGTATTGTGCAAAACTGACTTTTCCCAGAGATTTGGAGGAAAATAACATGGTTTCTCCTCTCTTCCTGAGATATTTTACAGTTGGAAAGTTCTAGCCAGGTGTGGGAGCATATTCCTGAAATTCTAGCATTTAAGAGGCTAACGCAGGAAGGTGGCAAACTTGAGCCCAGCCTGAGGAATTACTGACTTAACAAAACCCTTTGTCAGAATAAAAAATAGGGCTGGAAACATAGCTCTGTGTGAAGGCCCTAGGTTTAATGGCTCAATCCCTAGCTCATCTAATACAAAACAAAACCAGATAAAACAAAACACAAAGCAAAATGTCAGGCCAGAGAGACTCATTCCTGCAAGGTGGAAAGAGGGAGAATGGAATTATGGGCAAATGAAATTTGGGACTGGTAATATTTGCCTCTACAGTTCTGGAACTCAAGGTATGGAGGTACCTTAAAGACTAGTTTAACCTCATGATACAGGCATTTCTTGGCTCATGGCACCTGGTGGGATGAAAACTCCCTACTTAGTCTTTAGTGACAGTACCAGATTTTCAAGAAGGAGCTAGAAGTCATTTTAGTTGTTGTGAATCAAAACATTTGATTTAGAAGCCTTAATGTTTTGCATATACTTTGACTCTAGAAACTACTCTAAGGAAGCAACCTTTTCTTTTTCATTCATGTGTTTGATATAAGGTCTTACTACACGGATCAGACTTGTGGGGATCCTCGTGTTTTCAGCCTCCCCAGTGCTGGGATAATGGGCATGCACCACCACGCCCCGGACGTGGTCCCCGCTCAGTGCACCCTGGGGGCAGGGCCAGCACAGCATGCAGGACTAAAGACGGGACCCCTGGTCCCTGTGCTTGCCAAAGCAGAGCCTAGTCTGCTGAGTATCTCACTATCCCCTTCACCATTTATGTGAGTGAAGGCTTATGGACAAAGACAGCCACCACAGTGCCGCTTACAATTCTACAAAATCTGCACAAAGCCTAAGTGTTTCTCAGTTAGGTAATATTGTGGTGGTAAAAACTTCACTCCATCTTAGAAGTCACTTAAGCTATAGAGGAACTTGCTCTTGCTCCCCAAATCATAGGCAAGCAGTTTCCATTAGTAAGCAGTTGCTATTCCTCATAAAAGCTGTGTCTGACTAATACTGCGATGAGCCCATGACTGACCACCACCGCACGATTAGGTAGGCTCTGGGCTCTGCCCGTCTGGAAAGTACTTGCTAGTTTTAGAAATGGAACCGAGTACTACATAAATGGCTATTTTTCTGTCCCCCAAGGTTGATACTCCTGACTGGTAACAGCCGGGATATCATCCACACACTAAATAAAACCACGCATTGGTTCGCACCTCTCAGCCTCTGTGAGTGCCTCTGGCTACTTGCGGAAACAATGTAAGCTACTACATTAGCATATGACAGAATGAAAAATGATGCTGAATATTTACTGATGTAGAAAAGCATCAGCGCTCTTTTTGAAAGTAAAATGTTATACATAACGTGTTTTTTAAAAAGATGGTGTTGTGTATTATGGATTTCTGCCCTGACAAAAGAATGGAAGGATAAATATGAAATGTTGATAATGGAGAGGGGATTAAAGGTGATTTTATTCCTTCAGTTTAAAATAACTTTTTAAAATTCCATGACTTATATTCGCAATATTGAAAAATAGATGTTATTACTTCGTAAATTGCTTTAGAGCAATTCAGGATGAAAGAAAGTGGCCCCTGCTGTGAAAATTTACAGACATTTAACATGCATGTGGCTTGCTTTTTCATTTTACTTCTACAGCCTCTGGAGGTAAATCTTGCTTCTCCAAATCCTCCCTGAACTAGGAGATGGCAGAGCCCTGGGCAGCATGGTGACAATGACAGCGTTGTGACATTGCCCGCGGACATCCCTCCCAGTGATAGCTCCCTGGCATCTTTGGGCCAACCCTCTGGGGGAAATCCCAGCTTGTGAATGTGTCTCGCAGTGAAGTCAGATTTCCAGCTCCCACGGGGGAATCAGTGCTGGTAGCAGTTACCTGTCCCGTGCACACCCTCAAGCTACACTCAAGCCACATGAGGCCACAGGCTCTGCACGATGGTCCTGTGTGGCTGTTTAGCAAGAAGGCGAGGTTGTCCACTTTGAGGGGAGCAGTCGTTGCAAGGATACATGTGGGACTAAGTGACATTAACTGCATTTCTAGGCCTGAAGCCATGCCTAAGATTGGTTCTTAGGTCCTAACTCAAACAGCAAAGGAAACACTAGGAAATGTAATTCTACCACCAAGTAGCTGGGCTGGAAACCTCCTGGGGGACTTGCTGGTCACAGAACAGGAGCCCCAGAGGGTAGAGAGAAAGGGGGATTTTAGCGGAAGGGGTTAGGGAATATGCTGGAGAGGGTGGAATAAGGAGTGCCAGGGGCAAGAGGCTTGGAGTTCTAGCAGTGGCTAAGATAGGTGCCAGCACGAGATGCTGAGGTCAGCGTCAGTGGTGCTGCATAGAAAGGTCAAAGGTCAGAGAATTGAGTCTGATGTTACAGAGCGTGAAGCATGCCCTGCGCTGTGCTGCAGAGGGGGAGGGCAGGCAGGCACTTCTCTGGGAAAGGTCTCTATGCTTCCCAGGAAAGACACCTGTGCCCCAGCTGTGAAGTTTGCCACCTTGCTGCTCATGCACAGAAGAACTGGAGGTAGCTAAAGGTCCAGAAAAAGGATCCACTGAGATACTTCAGTCCTCCCATGAAACAGGATAATGGGAGACCACTGAAAATGATGTCCATAGGAGAGCACTGAAAAAATGAAGCAAAAGAAGAGAGACTTAGGAATATGAAGGTGGGGGTAGGCATAGCAATTTGGGGGGGTTTCTCAAAACATGCACATAAAACTAGAATGCAAACCTAGAGACCCATGAACAATGCTTAGAACACAACTAGGTGACAAGGTATCACTGTAGCACCTCTGGTGGTCCAGGGCAAATCACGGGCCATACAGCAGGAGGAAAAAGACAGAAGCAACCAGGAAGAAAGGAAAGAAGGTGCTGGGTAACATCTACCAGATGGCCAGTGCCTGCCACGGATACATCACAAGGTAGAAACAAAGTATTTCATACAAGCTAAAATGTGTTAGGAAATTGATAAAAGCCATGAAAGAAAAGCAAATCAGAAGTAGAAAAGAACAGAAACAAGCAGAGAAAATCCCAGAGAGACTTAGAAATAAAAAGTCATTTAAGAAATGAAGAACGATGTAGAAAAAGCACAAGAGTGGATAAACAATACACTATCTTTAGAAAGATAAATGCAAGCTTAAAAAAGAAGAGAATTTGCAAAGGGAGAAAGGAGCTGGGTATGGTGTACATGCCTGTAATCTTAGTACTTGGGAGGCTGAGGCAGGAGGAGCAACACGAGTTCCAGGCCAACCTGGACTACATGGTGACATGAAGGTTAGCCTGAACTATATGGTGAGACTCTGTCTCTAAATAAATAAATAAATAAATAAATAAATAGAAACGGATTTGAGAGGAAAATGGCAACCACTGAAAATAAACAACAATGAAGAAAATAAGAGTCTCTGAAGAAGAAAACTAAAGCAAGAGGGTGAAAGCGGGTAGGCACATATATGTTAAAGCATGTAATTCAAGACAGTTTTCCTGCAGTGGGGAAAAAAATAAATGAAACTACATATGAAAGAGCGCACTGTCCATCCCGTGATCACACAAACTGGATCAGTGCCAATGCTGATAAAGGTACTGGATTTTACTGACAGAAGAAAACATGGCCTGAGCGTCTAACAATAGAAGCCCCATCATCAAATGCTTTGATAGTAATGCTTTCAGATAGAAGAAAATGGAGAAACATGTACATATATCCACGGCAATTTCTTAAAAGCATGATACCCCTTTGATTCCTTTCCAATCGGGGGCTCCTGCTCAGTCCTTTCATTTCCCTGGGTATATCTGTCAAGGAACCCGTGCCTGTGTCCTGTAGTTTCTCAGCCCGGACTGTGCCGCTTACAAATTCGTGGTCCAGTTCACCACCTCCCCCACCCTTTGTTCCTGCCAGTGGGTGGCTGGGCCACAGCCTGGATTAGAATCCGGCTCAGTTCCTGTGGGGAGATTCTGGGCTGCGTTCGGCCGGGCAGGCGCGGGTTTTGTGGCTGCCTCCCTTGCGATGGTCTCAGCCACTGATGCCTAGTAACTACCATTCCCTGTGAGATGCAAACTCTGACAGTCCAGTTCCAGAATTTCTTGTTCATTGTGTTACAGCACTCTAGGGAAGCAGGGCCAGCAGAATATATTTTTTACATCAAAGGGGACTTATTAAAGTAGTTCGTTCACTACTGCAAGAGTGACCTGGAGAAGCACGGAGCCCACTGTGTCTCACCCCAGGTAGCTGAACACCTCACAAGGAGATGCAGAACACAACTGCAGTCTGAGGCTGCAGACGCTAGCCGTTCACGGAAGGCCACTGCTCCAGAGCCAGGGTTAAAAGACTCAAGAACCTATACTCTGAAGTCCAGGGCCAACTGCAGCAGAAAACAGACTCACTGAAAGGAAGGTTCAGAGGGGGCCAGTTTCCTGTTTCTCTCCTTCGGCCCAGGCCCATGTGGGTGGGCTTCTGTCCACCCACACTGAGGGAGGATCTTCTACACCACTTCGCTGACCCACACTAATCTTCCCTGGCCGCACCCTCATAAATAAAGCCAGGCATGGGCTCCATCCGGAAGTGCTGTCAATCTTCACACTCATGTACTGAAGACGCTGCCTGCGCCGTACTGTTCGGCTACCTGGTGCTCTAGCTCACATGGAAAAGGCAGGGGAAGCGCTTGATTTCTTTTTCTTTTACTCGTTAGCTTTCAGTATAAAGATTGGCTACCTATTATGCTTTGAAGTGGCCAGAATCTATTTTTATGATGCTGTTGTGGGCTTAGGGTTACAAATACATTCACTCCCTTCATAGTACGCTCAGCAGTACTGAAACCTAGACTCTGTCACCTTTGGGCTGCTGCATGCTTCAAGCTGGCCTCTGAGCCCTTCAGGCACTGCCCCAGGAGTTGTCCAGAGCTTTCTTAAAGATGCTCCAGCTCATTTTGTGTATTTCCTAATCCAGGGGGAGAGTCTCTGCTCCAAGAAGAGCTGAATTTCTTTTTTTCCCTGGTAACTTGAGTCTACTGTTCCGTTTCCAGACTCAGGAAATGGGTTACTCATTGTCTTTTTGCCTTTTCAGCAAAGCTACGGGGGAAAAGATGCATATGTGCTATACATAGTGCGGCCTCAGAGATTTCCAGCTGGAACTTGAGGTCTGAATTTCCTTTCTTCTGTGTGGGTAATCATGCTTGCGACCGTGAACTCAGAGCACCACTTTGGGTTCGAAAGCAATGAGGGAGCCACCACTGCACTCGATCACCCTCAGTGTCAAGATAGCGGAAAGTTATAGAGAATGGGGAGGTAGTGGTTACGGTGGCCCCAGGAGGAAGGCCAGAGGGCTGACAAAGCTCTTCCTAGCCTAAGTTGTGCTTGCTCGTGTGATACAAGTCAGTAAGCTGTATGTTTTACTCAAGTTTTCGAGACCTATTTTACAATACAGTGCTCAAAGGGTACAGAATTTCAGTTAAATAAGAAGAGTAAGTTCTTAAGACCTACTATAGTTATTTCTGGGAAATTTTTCTCCCTCGAGATTTTCTAGCAGTCATTTCATCTGAGACAGGGGCAGTTTTACTTCCTTTCAACCAACAAGTATGTCTTTTATTTCTAATCCTTGCCTTTTTGATGTGGTTAGAACCTATTACACCATGTCATATAAGAACGGTTAAAAACAGAAATCTTTGTTTGCTTCAGATCTGAGGGAAAAATCTTTTAGCCTTCCACATTCAGTAGAATGTGCACTTTAAGTTTTATTGTAGATGGTTTGCCATAAGCTGAGAAGTTCTCCTCTCTCCCTACTTTTTGTTTGGCATGAATGGGTGGTGAATTTTGCCAACTGTTTTAATGCATTGATTGATGTGATTCTGTAGCTTTCTTATTCAGCCTGTTTATGTGGTAGATTGCAATGAGTGATTTCCTAATTTTGAGCCAGGATTACATACTTAGAATAATTTGGGCTTCATTTCTTTCAGTATGTGGGTCAGACACATTTCGGGGTTGCTGGCTTCTGTACCTAATAAAAGACCCAGAAACGTGGGCCCGAGGCCCCCAGGGAACCTGCCCTTTTCCACGCTCAGGTTGCAGTCTTTCTTCACACTCACAAATAGCTCCTGAACCACAGTCTGCACAGGCCGGGGTCCCTCTACGGATATGACAGGCAATGTAATAATCTATGCAAACTAGACAACCTCAAATATAGTCCATCATCCTTTGGGTTGTGGGTCTCAGGGGCCCAAAGGCTGAATGCTTCTGATCAACCCAAAAGAAAACTAAATCCTTATTTTCCCACTTGATGACACAGTTGAGTTTTTAAAGAGTCATAAGACAGCTGAGTCCTTTTGCACAGATGCCTAATGCTACGACAGGGCTCAGGAGCTAGAATTTTGCTTTCTGATGAATATGGTAGTGTTGGATATTACAGCTGGGTGATTATAATGGCAAGAATCCTGAGCTTTCACAGTAGGAGACTGAAATGAGTCAGGCCATGAATTGGACTGCACACTCTCCAAAAGGATTATTACTAACAGGAGAATTGGAGGAGTAAATGTGTTATCACTGTTCAATTTTATTTCCCGTGAACTGATTGCTTCCTTCACAATGAGCAGTGGGTATTCCTCGGTGCATTCTGGGAAGCATGCTCCTATGGAATTGTGATAAATAATAAAATAGGTTTCTGAGAAAAAGGACTTTAAAGCACAGGCTCAGTAACGTTGTGGTATGGCCCTGGGTTGGAGAAACGAGCCTGGGACAGCTGACTGAGAGTCAGGTGGAACACTGAAGATGATCACAGTGGGTTGTAAAACCAGAAGGCCAGGATGCTGGTGGGGCGGAGGACTCAGCTGCTCTTGGGTGGTGCTGCCTCCTGCTCCTCTAAGTAACAGATGACAGGCATGAGAGCTTCTTGGAAGCTCCCGGTCCACCAGAGCTGCTCCAGAGAGTGCATGGATGATTTAAATTTTTTTTTATTTTTTTGCGGAACCGAGGATTGAACTCAGGCCCTTGTACTTGCCAGGGAAGCGCTTATTCCACTGAACCATCTCCCTGGCCCCAGAGTGCACTGATGATATTTGCAGTGGTTGGGTGACTATGGAGCTTCTGCAGATGGCAGTGAGTGTGACAGAGCAGGGTCACAGTGCAGATCACCCATCATACCTCAGCTTGGCTTCAGGGGAACTTTTTGGTATTTACCTATTTGGGGCATAAGATTTATCTTTGTAGGTGTTTTACCAGAACAATCATAAAAATGCACATTCATGTCCTGATCATCCCTAAGTTGGGGGCGAGTTGTGAGCCCAGGATCTGCTGGCTGCACACTGAAACCAGAGGGGCCCCCAGAGTGGGTCAGGAATGAGCTGTTCAGTGAGAAAGAGAAATCGCCCAGCTCTGCTTGAACTGCAATGATTCTCCTAGCATCCCTGGCCTGGTAAGCAAACTGAACTTCAAAATCAGAATATAGTAGAACTCTTACAATTCTAGACTCAGAATGTAGTGGGCCCCCTACAGCACTGTACCCAGCAACACTGATTCAGAAACTTGGATGGGGGCAGAACCTGCTCTTTTCATTCACAGTCCAGGAGTTGCAGAAGCAGGTGCTTCAGGGAACCAAATTCAAGAGAGCCTTCCCCTGAGGGTGAGAGGTTGTCTTGGTACAAGTTTATGGAAAGAAATATGGAGGGAATCAAGGACCCAAACAAACTCTAACAAGACATCTGGGCATCTGGAAATCACAGTGCAGTCTTTTAAGCTGGAGACTTGCAGGTTTCTGTTCATCTGCTTGAGGTGTCTGTGTCCCCTGAATGGATCCCAAAGGCTGGGAGGCTGGAAGCTGAGTCCTCAGTGTGGGAGAAGGGAAACTCTAGAACAAAGGGCCTGGTGGGAGGTCGTTATATCCCAGGGAAAGGATTAACATAGTTCTCTCCTCAAGGTGGCCCCATCAACTCCTGTGAGGATTTTTTTTAAAAGAACCAGGGGGATAGCTGGCTTGAATGGGATTTCCAGACCTAGTTTTTTAAGGAGATTCCACACTGATTTCCATTATGGTTGCACAGTCTACATTCCCACCAGCAGTGGAGAAGTGTTCCTTTTTCCCCACAACCTCTCCAACATTTGTTGTTGGTTGAATTCTTTATGATAGCCATTCTTTCTGAGGTGAGATGGTATCTCAGTGTTGTTTTAATTTGTATTTCGTGGATGTCTAGTGATGTACAGCATTTTTTTCATATATTTATTCACTTCCATAATTTTGTCCTCTGAGAAGGGTGTGTTTATCTCAGATGCCCATTTCTGGATTGGGTCTTTAAATTTAGGGACCCTGATGTTTTTTAGTTCTTTATAAATTCTAGAGAGCAGACCTCTGTCTGAGTGCTTCTTAGTCAAGATTTTTTCCAAATTTGTGGGTTGTTTTTCACTTTGTTGGTAATTTCTTTTGACGTGCAAAAACTTCTGAATAAGAGGAGGTCCCAGTTGTTAATTGTTTCAAGTATTACCCACGTGATTTTAGTTTTGTTCATGAACTCTTTACCTACCCCTATATCTTCAAGAGTTCCTCCTACTTTCTCTTCCAGGAGATTTAATGTTTCTGTTTTAATGTTTATATCTTTAATCCATTTTGATTTTAGCTTAGTGCATGGTGATAGACCTGGGTCAAGTTTTAGTTTTTGGCATGTAGAGAGCCAGTTTTTCCAGCACCATGCAAAATACCTGTTCCATGCTGTGACTAAGACATTTGATATTCAGACAGATAATGAGGTTAAGTTCACCTGCCTATGTTATAGGGTAATAACATCATTAAGCATCTCTTCTGGAGGGTTAACAACTTAAGTTTGCAGACCAAAAATTAGAAAAAAGAAGAGCTACAAGGACAACCAACATTTTGGCCCTAGACTTTCAAGGTCAGTGAGGACTCAGGACATAATAGAACCTGTGCTGTAACATCCTGTAACTCAAGATGTCCTATATTTTCTGATCAAGGAGATTCTGGGGCCACAGAGGAATGCAATCGATGACGTATAGTGTGCCTAAGGAGAGTTACATGGAGAGAAAACATTCTCTCAGGCTTTCACAGAGAGCAAATTGGTCAAGCAATCACCATGACTCATCCACATGGCTGACACTAACAAAGAATCTACAAACTGCAATACAGGGTTTCAGGCTAAATCCTGAGGGGATTTGACTGACCTTGTTGGATACAGAAGTTACATTTCTTGTCATATAGGTCTTGCTTTTTCTTGGTCTTAACCATCCAGCAGAAAAGTATAACAAGGTATGAAAAGTAAAGCCATACTAATTTGCTGAGCTGTAAAGGGCTCAAGTCAACAACTTCTGACATTGCCAGTCCTATAGATAATTCAGTACTATTATGGACTACTGGACTATGTTGGATTATTTTCTTGAATTCATGCACTTACAATATTTAAATAGTAATGGAACACCTGTCTCTGACAAAACTAAACAAAAAAAAATGGGTGCTACAAATGAAGGACCATTTTGTATCTGTACATACAGAATACTTAGGATATACAGCTACTTTCTCTGAATTCAATAGAGAGATTTGTTCTAATGGTGTTTGTGGACAGGATATCATGTCTACATCTTGTACTATGAATAATGAATATGAAGACATATGCAGTGTTTTAGTTATTGAAACTGTCCTATTAATCTGTTTTGAAACTGTCTCATTGCTATTTGTTTCTCAACAAAAATTAAAAAAAAAAAAAGAACAGGACTGGCCCTCATTACTCTCCAGCTTCTTGTCTCACAATTTGCCCTCCTGTTCCTGTACACAATTGCTATTTCCATGCCATCTGTCATGGGGGCTTTGCCAGGCCAAGCTAATACCATTGCCAAGACCTTGAGCTTCCACGTGGGAGTTATTTTCTTCTCAAAGAACCCAGCTTTGAGTATTTTGCTATGTCAACAGTAGACTAAAAGTTACAGCCTCAAGACCAGGTGGTCCTTATGAAGTGGAGCTAAGGATCAGGTGCTGATGTCCACACTCCCAGTGTCGGGTTGCTCTTTGAAATCTATCCAGGGTTCCACACAGCCACACCCTTGGCACTGAGGAGATTGTGGTGAGAGAGAAAGGCTGGGTCTTTGCTGCTCTAGCTTCACTGTTGGAACAGTAACTCTGAAGGGATGACCTACAAGCATGCGTCCTCTCCCTGCAGAGATAGCTCCTAGCTATGTGAGCAGGTGGCCTCGCTGGTGGCTTCCAGTGGCAGCAGGAGGAGGATGACGGGTGACACACACCTAGGTGCTGCCTTCCCATAGTCAGTGCCTGAGGGGGACTCAGGACACACCTTCAAAGATTTTTAATAAAAAGGTAGTTCTTTCACACTTTGGCATCTGCTTCAGAGCCCCCCTCCGTACCTCCCCAAGCTTCCAGAACCTTCCCTTCTGCTCTTACTTCTGTACTTGTGGAGAACTGGGAAGAATGGCCCCAAGCTTCCCAGGGCAACCTCACTGTTACCCTGACCTGATCTTAGCTACACTTTCATTCCTCATTTGTCTTCTCAAGCCTTTATTAAACATTAATGCGCACAATCATTTCTTTTAAAGTTTAAAAGAGACACTCCAAAGTGTAACAGGTTTTAATTAATTATTACTGTTATTATTATTTTACCTTTGTAAAAAGGGGATTGGAAGCCGAGAGCTATTAACTCCGGGACTGATTGCCAAAGTGTTGGAAGGAGCGGAGCGGTCACAATTGAAAACTAGTGTAAATGTGGCACAGCTGGGAGGCTCACCCACTGTTAAGAATGTAAGGTAATGTGATTTTGGAGAGTATTGGTTGTTTCTTAAAACTTCCGGTGTGTAACTTTCTATATACTCTAAATTTAGGAATTTTTCTAAAAGATTTGTGCACAGGTGGCCATAGTGGCCTTACTTATAAAGTTCACAGCTGAAAATAACCCAAAAGTCCATGAAAAGGTGAATGGAAAGAAAACCCCAAAATCAGACACAAACATGCATGCAACAGAAACAAAAGAATAAGTGACTGAAATACACAACATGGATCAACTTTATGCTGTGCAGAAGATTAAAAAATTTAAAGAAGTAACACATCCTACATGATTCCATTTATAAAATTCCGGGAAATGAAAGATTTCATCACAGAAAGCAGAGGGGCCACCAACAAAAGGAAGGGAGAGACTGCAGAGGAGCACGGGAACTTTGGAAAGGCACGGGTGTGGTGGTCATTGTCCCTGAGATGGCCGTGGTATTGGAGCTCAGACCACGGCGCCCTGAGGTGCTGATTACTTTAAGGCAAAGGCATTTGAGAGCAACAGGGCCTTGGAGAAGCTTCACTCTGACATTCCCGTACCCACCAAAGGACCAAATGCACCAAAGAGGGAAGCAGTTGCCTTTGCCCTCCTCCTCCTGGGGTCGTTAACTAAATTCTCCCTGCAGGAGGGAAGCCTGAGGAGTGTCAGCACACTGGGCTGATTTTGGCTCAAGCTGTTGTTCACCCGACCCCGCTCCTGCCAGTGCATTCATGCTTCCAAGGAGAATAGTTTACAGACTGCCGTCTGTTCTCTCGGCTCATTCATTCCACATCAAAATCCCTTACTGTCTTTCCAGGTCATCTACACTCCCCACTCCCTCTCCTCTATGAGCATCTGTACCTTGCTGGGTTGTTGACTGATCCTTTCCCTATGATTTCTCCATGCACACAGATAAATCTGCATCCCTTCCCCCCCTTGTTAATCTATCTATTGTTTTATTTTAGCAAAACTGCAGAGGGTACAGGGAAATTTCCCTCACCTCTTCAGTGAGATCAATTTATACTTAAACTTCTCAAGTTATAGAATTTAACCCTATACCATTTAGTCCATGTCATGATACTTCAATAAAAAAATAAAGGTATTTTGCTGGGTGTACTGCCTTATGCCTGTAATCCCAGCAGTGTGGAGGCTGAGGCAGGAGGATCACCACAAATTCAAGGCCAGCCTGAACTACGTAGTGAGTCCAAGGCCAGCCTGAACTACAGTAAGACCATATTACTATATGACTTTTTTTTTAAGGTGAAAAAGAAAGAAGTCTCCCCAGGAGATGGCTGGAATTGTAAAATAATGGAAAGCCATTTTACCATGGAAAGACCCAATGCCAGGACTGGAGAACCAGCAGGAAAAGCGTGTGCACAGAGCCCTTATTGGTTTGGCCACAGGGAGCAATGGGATCCCTACGGAGGCTGCTGTTGTAGTCACCCGTGTGCTCCTCTTCAGGAAGCAATGCAACGCCCTTGCTGTGGGCAGAGCCCGGGGAGCCTGAAGTCATTCATAGACACTGCTGCTTCTAGAGGCCATCACTGACACAGAGAAAAAATGGCCCCCTTCTGCCCTTCATCTTCCAACTCCCTCCTACCCTCCTCTTCCATTGACAAAAGCTCTCTGAAAGCCAGCTGGGAGTGGGCTCATTCATTGGCTTCAAACTCTGCATCATCAGGAAGGAGTAAGGAATGGCATTTGTGGAATTGAAGGTTAATGGACAAGCAACTATCGCACCTCACTAATATACGCCTCTGGACAAAGGCAAAGGCTCATGGGTTTTACTCTCATAGATCTTGTCTGTTAGTATGTTCTGGCTCTTCTGCAATTAGATGGCTCCCCCATCCCCTTCCTGCCACCAAGCAGCCCAGAATAAAAGCAGATGTGAAGGCCAAGAGAAAGAACAGGATATGGGCACAGAAGATGGGAAGAAAAGAGAGTGTATTCACGTGGGTGGGGACAAGATTAGCCACCAGGGGAGGCTGGCCTTTTTTGCCAACAAACAGCTTTGGAGGATTTGACAGCCAGAAGCTGAAATAAACCTTTCTAAGAATGCCTGCTATATAAATAGATGCTGATGGGGCTCAGAATATGGCACCCCAAAATACGACAGTAGGAGAACAGAATATGCCACTCTAAAATATGCCTCTTTTGCATAGGATTATTTTGAGTTTATTATTTTTGGAAATGGCAGACATGAGAGAAACTCTGAAAATAGACAACTGTTCCATTTGTAAGAAGAATTCACAGCTCTGAAGGCGATCTCCACTTGTGAGAGTACCGTTCTGTCCGTACCAGGAAGAGAAGGATGACCCACATCACTAGAAACTCTCATCAATGGGAACACGGCGACCGCCTTTGCCAACGAAACTTTTCTTTCATTTCTCTGCTTTTCCTTACCTACCACCAACTCTTCCTGTCATCAGCTCTTCGCCAGTCCCTTCTTCGTTTGATTCCACTGATGACAGGGTTTAAGCCATCCCTCAGATTTACTCATTGTCTTCTATATGTGCGGGCCTCCCATATACACAGATAGGACAGAGAATTACCGAATGAAAACTTGATTCAGACGAGGAAGAAAATGATAATGAAAATAAATACTTGATTAATCAGAATGCTGCAATATTGGCGTGCATCCTTGAACGATCCAACATGTGAGCTGGGTTAGAAAATATTCATAGGTTTTTCCAGCGGTGACAACTATTCTACAGGATGCCAACATTGCGATTCAACGTCGGAAACTGTGTGTAACAGACAGTGTGCTCCCAGATGCGGCAGAACACGCTGATAATGAAACACAAGTGAAACGTTCTGTGAGCCTTGACGGTGATGCTCACCAATGTCTTTTTCACGGCACCTCACTGTCCAAACATCCTGGCAGAGCTTTATCATCCCAATGCTCAGAACCTAAGGGATTGATGAAGAAGAGACGGGCGTGCCACCGAAAATTTGAAGACAATGACACTTGAGAGACTTTGTTTCCTTCAGAATTTCCTACTTCGAGGACAAAAAGCCCCATCAAGACGGAAAGAAATCTGACAGTGGGGCTGCTGTTTGCTCATTTTGTAAAAGCTTAGTTTCAAACTGTCAAGCAATTTTATACACCGTCCAAATACAGGACAATTGAAGAAGAACACACATCCCTTTATGGCATTGTAGCTTTTGGCAACAACCTTTCAAATATGGACCAATAAATCTTCTAAATAAACCTTCCTAATATGGCATAAAATACATATTCTGGTAGACATGAAGACATTTCATGCCTTGAACTTAGAAATTTATCTTGGAACTCAGCCACCAGGTCCTTATTCAGGCTGCAATAAACCGTATGACATGGTGAACAGACTTGTGGCACCTATTTCAAAAAGTGACCAAAATGTCACATTAGGCAATCGATTCACTACTTACTCACTGATGTTACATTTGCTAGAAAAAAAAATCAGCTCCCAGCACAGGAACTATTCCCAGGACTGGAGCCAGTTTCCCCACGCTGCGAGTCCATGTTAGGGAGATAGATCATGTTGCAAAAACACATTAGGGACATGTAGGGCACGCTCTCCAGGCTTCAGATTTCAGGAAGACATCCGTTGGCCTTGCGTGTGGTGATGATAAAGCAAAGTAGCACTGATATTGTTAGCATGATACCATGAAGCCAAGTATGGCGGTGTGTGCCTGTGATCCCAGCACTTGGGGGACTGAGGCAGGAATATCCTGTGAGTCCAGGGATAGCCTGGACTATGTAGGGAGAACACCCCATCTCAGAAATAAAAATTAAAAATAATCAAGCAAAGAAAATACTAATAGTGAATTCTCAACAAGTGAAATCAGAAATGGTCACATTTTTCAATAAAACTAAAGGTAGAGTAGGTGTCATTGATGAGTTACGCAGCAACTATGACGTCACTCAAAATGCAAAGTGTCGGCCAATGGTTGTGCTTAACTCAGTCCTAAACCTATCAGGCATGAATAGTTCATACTTTACAAAGAAAATAACAACCAAGAAATATCATGGAGAAGTTTTCTTAGAGGACTGGGACTGGAATTGACAAATGATCGGTTACAACAGAGGAAGAACCATATGCCTCTGCCCAAAGAGCTCTACAAAAGAACTCTGGAGCAAACCTGTCAACAGACAGTGTAACATCTCAAGAACCTCCTAAGAAAACAGCAAAACAAGCAAGATGTCAAGGCTGTCCTACCAAAAAAGAAAGGCAAGCAAAACGGGTGCGATCAGTATAAGTTACACTTGCACGTGGCTTTCATGTGTGGAAGATACCCAACATGTAATAATTGGAGTAAGGAATATTTTTGTGCTAGAGTTTCATTTGTACCTTCACTGTAATTCATATAGGAATTTATTTATTATTATTTTTTAGACTTCTTAATCAAACAAGCAGTGGATATAGGAAGAAAATGATATTTATTCTAAACACTTAGTACACATTTGAAATTTTATTTTATTTTTATTTTAATTTTCTGCTAAGTGAACATTATATAGTCCAATAGGAAGCTCCCTCAAAAGAGGAAGACAAGAGGTGACAGGCATGGCCTGCCAAATAAGAAAGAAAGCTAAGCACGTGTACTTTTGCGTAGAACATGCTATTTGTATAAACATGCTGTTTGCATGTGTGAACACGCTTAGGTATGATCATTGAAATACAGATTATTTCTGTGGCAGAGTTTCATTGGTATTTTCATTGTAGTTCATATAGGGAATTTATTTCTGGTTTGTTTTAGGTTTAGTAAGCAAGGAAGCAGTTGATGTAGAAAATGTTGGTGTGTACTCCAAACAGTCATTACATTTTGAACATTTAATATTTTATTTTATTGGTGTTATGGCTTGTGTCTAGGTGTCCCCCAAAAAGAAGCCTCATGTGGTCACAGGCTTTCCTGAGGTGGCTGTGCCAGGCTTAAGAGTGTGGGTGGAAGTCACCCTAAGGCTGGGTAGCCTGGACAAGATATAAGGGACAGAGAGGGCCTGTCGCTTGCTTGTTTCTGCGTCCTCTGCCTTCCATGACCCGTTTCTCCTCTGCTGTGCTCCTCTGTTATACCACCCTTCCTTGGGGCCAGTGGACTACGTGCAGACAGAGGCCTGTATACACAGTAAGCCAAATAAGCCTCTTCTCCTTTAACTATGAGTGTTGGGTATTTCAGCTCAGCAACAAGAAGAATAACTAAGGTGATATCTTATTTTCCTGTTAAATTCACATTGTATAATCTAATAAAATTCATAAAATCAAAATAAGAAATTTATCAGCAGATATGCTCCTATAGCATACATGTGGGTGTTATACTCCCACTACAATGTGCCTTTTACAGTTTTATTTTTTTCTGTGATGCCTATAAGGACATTAATCCCATTCAGGAGGGAAGAGCCCTCAGATTTATTGATTAATTGATTGATTGTCTTTTTGAGACAGGATTTCACTCTGCATTTCAGGCAGGCCTTCAGTTCACTTTGTAGACCAAGCTGGTCTCCAACTCACAGTGATCCTTCTGCTTCTGCCTCCCAGGTGCTGGGATTACAGGCATGTGCCACCATGTCTGGCCACTCATGTTTTAAACACCAGCTAATGGGGCCAGGGAAATGGCTCAGTGGAATAAGCACCTTCCTGACAAGCACAAGGGTCTGAGTTCAATCCCTGGTTCCACCAAAATAAATAAATAAATAAACACCAGCTAAGAATAAATTTTGTTAGAATATGAACTAAGTTTCAACATGGATTTGGGAGGAGATGCAATCATTAAAAATATAACACTGTATTATTAAGCTCTTGTTCTTCTCTTTAGTATCTCTTTCTTTACAGGAGTCTGTGCCAACCAAAGGGAAAATTCACTTTTTCTCTGTGCCCACAAGCATCAAATCTCACACAGTTCCTGAAGGACCTGAGATGCCACTAGTAAACCCAAGAAGTCATACGCTGAGCACAGAAACTTACCCGTTTACAAATTCTATTTTTATATCCGACAGATTAAAGTTAAATTACTTCAAAGCCTGCTGAGTTTGATCATAAGAACCACTTACAAAGTGGAAAGTAATTTAATGTGGGAAAGAGGAGGCATTTTTAGCTTAGTTCTCCGGCATACACTTGCCTCAAATGGCCTGGGAACTCCACGTGTTGAGCTCACTTATTCAAATAAGTTATATCTTATTCAATTGGCTTGACACTGACAAACTCATTGGTAGCAAGCCTTGCGAAAACGCCTAACAAGCGAAGCCCTCTGGAAAACAAGTGTAGTGAAATAATGAGAAGTGTTCATCTTTTATATATGCACAAGGTTGAAATAAAATTTCTAAAAATGTATTACAGCAAAAGATGCATAGCTATTAACCCCTCCCAACCGACTTCTTCTCACTTCAAAAGCACTTACAGCATTTTCAGGAGCAGTTCTAGGGATTCACTTTGGTATCTTTCATGGCTCGCTGGATGACCTGAATTGAGTTGAATATTTAAGGCAAATTCTGTTAAGTGAGAAAATTATGCTGTGTCCTCATGTGCCTTGTCTGCTGGATTCCTGGCTCTTCCCAAAGTAAAGATGACCATGAAAGATTAATGTTCTGAATCAATTGAAGACACTGAGGCAACCACAACAGCACAAATGCAGACACTCATAAAAGAGGTGTGTTGTTTAATTATAGCTCTTAAGTTCAGGTCTTTTAATATTGTCTCATGTGATTAGAGAATGTTTCAGAGACCATTGCACTTTCAAATTTAGTTTTACTTATATAAGTAATTCATAACTTATCAATACAAAAATTCAAAAGCATAGATAATGCACATAGGTTTTAATCACCACTCACAATCTCACTCCTCTCCTGAAAGTGATTGTCCTTTGGAGAAGAATGAGTACATTGCATCCTGCCCTTTCACTTTTACTTTTGCTTACATATGTCCATAGACAGGAATGGGTTCTGTTTTAAATAAATTTTTGCACAATAGATTGTAGGTTGCAAAATTGGCCCCAAGACTTTTCAGCATACCTCACTGAGAGGTGTTCCCACCACTTGAAGTTGGGCTAGACTTCTTCCTGGCTTTGCCTAATGTAACACAGTAGGAGAGACATGAAGCTCTTTCCAAACTAGGATTCAAGAGGCCTTGTGCTTTCTGCTGTTCCTGCCTTAGACCCCCCAAAAGAGCATGAGAGCCCACTTGAGCCAGCACCATGAGGAGAGTGTGTGGAAAAAGAACTTAGCAACCCCCCTCCTGTACCAGTTGAATGCAAATGTGTGAGCTCCTGAGGTTGTCTGTGTGCAGCTCACACTCTGAGAACTTGCCTGTGGAACCAGATTATTTAAATGATTATATTTTGAAATGGTTTGCTGCCAGTGGAGGCTAATGCCTAGCAAATGAAATGCTTGAAAACATCTAGCTTTGTGTTTTTATTATGTTATAAAAATTTGCCTCAGCAAAATTTACCAACCCAGCTTATTCGTTTTTAATAGTTACCTGCATTAGCATTTTATTGATATCTCATGGTTGAATAGTTATTTGGTGAGGGATAGTTGTATTGTTTTTTTTTTTCTTCAGTTCTCTCTTCCCTAGTTTCTTTCTCCCTGCATTTTCCCCCTTTCCTCCATATTAAAGAATCCCTAATAGGCTATATTCATCCTTTTGTGTTTTTCTCTGCTAATAATATTGATTATAGTATCTTATTTAATACATTAATTTTAAGAAAAGAAACCAAAAGCACATGGTGCCAGAGCCGCAGCATCTCACACTGTAGCAATTTGCTCATGAAGAGCTCTGATTTCCACAGTCTGCAAGTCTGATCTTGAATTTTCCAAGAGCTGTGTCCATTTGAATTCCATCAATATCCTTCTTTACATAAGCTAAGTACAATAGTACAAGCAATCTTTAATATAATGTGTAATTGTCAGGATTAGTAAGAAAGAATAGAAAACATGTCAACACAAAATGTCTTAAATAGTATGATAAGTAAATAGTACAATAAAATCTGTGCTCATGAGCCTTTGGGAAGGACCTTGCGCCTCCTGAGAATATGACTAGAGATCATGCACGTTACACTCTGACAAAAAGTTAAAAAAAGCAAACAAACAACTTGTGTCTCTTTTCCTATGTCCTGAGATTTCACAGGAGGCTGAACAGAGGAAATTTCTAGGCAGCCCAGGACCATGGCATAGGTATCTGCAGCAGCTTTTTAGCCACTTTATAATGACAATTGGAAGCAAATGGTAGGACATAAGTGTTTGGAAAATTTTGTCCAGAGGAGAACCACGTGTAAAGTTGTGTCAAGGAGATACGTTTGGTGACGGGCCCTGCAGGCACAGACCAAGGGGTCCTGGCCTCTGCTCAGGACAGTGGCAGACCTTGGAGTCATATGTGTGAGCTGTTCTTTTCAGGTGTAAGAATTCAAGACTTACAGCATCATGGAGCTTTCCACCAAGGTTCCAGCAGAAGGCTGGGAGGCTGGCCAAGGAGCCCCTGAGAGGACACCAGGAGGCTGTGGAAATGAACCCAAAGGTGCAGAAGAGACGCCAGGATGCCAGTGATTTCTAGAGCATGCAGTCTCTGCAAAGGCAGGCTTCTGAGTAAATCCAGCTCAGGAGAGGCCACGTGGGCTTCAGCCAGCAAGGCCATAGGGGGAAGATGCCTGAGCCCTCTAGCACGCACTTCGCACCACGGAACACCTCAGAAGATATGCGCAGAGCTGCCCCACTTGGCATTTGCTCTGAGGGTTTAGGTCTTACTTTAGTCTGACTCTTTCTTTTGTCTTATACTTCTCCCTTTGGAGATAGAAATGTTCATCTGGTTTCATTATATTTTGGCATAATTTGCTTTTTGAATTTGATGGGAGTTCAAAGAGTTTGCCTTGGGTCTCAGAGGAGATTTTTGTACTTAGGCTTTTGAGAAATGCTGGAATTATTAAGATTTGGGGTAGGGATTATTGTAATTTTAGTCACATACTGGATAATGACTCCATGTTAAGAGAAATTGTTAATAAGACTTTTCTGGTGCTTCTCCTATAATGATACCAGTCCTATTGAATTTTGAATCTATTCTTATAACCCCATTTAACCTGAATTACCTCAATAAAAACCCTATCTCCAAAGACAGCCACCTTGGGATATAGAATATGAATTGTGTAGGAACACAATACAATTCATAACAGTGCTGTCAAATAGTAACAACACAGATATTAAAATTTCTTTTGGTTTTGAATTGTATTAAAATAGTTTTCTTTATGTCCAAAATAATACAGGCAAAATACACAAGAAATATAACTTTTATATAAATCTGAATTATCATAGAGGCTGATTTGAAAAAGGTATGCCTGTGTATAGGACCAGTTTACTAGAGTATACCGAGCAAAATATTCATCAAGGACATACTTGTGGATTTACATTTAGTAGAACTGAAATGTTTGGAAGTGGCTGGTGTTCAAGCAGCACCCATTCATATTTTCCTTTCATCCTGTAAGGACTTGCTGTTAGATAGTGGATAATTTTGATATAAATGCCATCATCTCTGTCTATTGCTTAATGACAACTCGCTATTCTCCTTGAACTAAAGTCATAAGTGACATAATAAATAGAAATCTCTATTTCCTGCTCACTGAAGGAAAAATATGTTGAGGCTATAAAGTGGCTCATAATTCTCACTGTTACGAATTTGAATTTTTTCTGCCAAATACCACATTATAAGACACAAATAAATGGTTCCTACTGAGCAGCTTTCACTCAAAAATTACTCTTAAACTGCTCATTCATCAAAGTTGTATAATACGACAGGTAGAGTAAGTCAACTTAAAATTTAGTGAAAACAATTATAAGCAAAAATATTTGACATGTTTGAGGTACACTGCATGGATTCAACATTGGCTGGTTACCTCCAAATCTCTGAAAGGTCAAAAGTTAGAAGTATGCATAATGGGAAAAAAAATCCTAACAATATTTATTTCATGATCATTACCTTTTTTTCCAGAAGTGTAAGACTTCACTCTTTATCTACTTCGTATCTTCTCTATCATTCTTTATTGTACTCCGTTTGTTGTCTGGCTTTGGTTTTGTTTTGTTTGTGAAGGGTCTCACTGTACAGCTTGGACTCATAGTGAGCATCCTGTTTTCAGCCTCCTTAGTGCTGGGATTACAGGCACATGTCACCACACCCAGACACCAACGCCAGCTGAGTGCGCCCAGGGCTGGGGCTGGAGTGGCCTGAGGTGCCAGGGGTTGCACCCTGGCCCCTGTGCTTACCTAAGCAAGCATTTAGTCCACTGAGCATTCTCGCTGGCCCTTGCTTTGTTTTTGATAGTGGGAAACTATTATTCTCCTTTTCTAATCCTAGGGAAGCTCTTTTTGGGAAAAAAATCAGTGGAAATCCAATATATTTAAGGATAGGACTGAGCTAGATATCTTTGGGTTCAAGTTCCTGCCATTTGTCTTGACAGCTGAGAGAGGTTGGATTAATTCAGTAATCTTTACTCACCTCATTTTCTACATTCATAAAATTAAGATCATGGCACCTCTAGTGTGTGTTTTCTGTGGGAACCGCATGAGTAACCCATGTGTAATAACTAAAACAGGCTCAGCATGCTCAGGAGATGAAACCTATTATTATTGTTGTTTTTATTATTATTATATTATTATGCACCATTGTCATGCTTTCTTGAATACTGATTTAATTTGAAATATTTAATTTGTTCACAAAAATGAATTAAATAGAATGATTTCCAGTCACAGTAAACAAACTCCACTTGAATTTGGTGTTTCTTGTAATGTCGTATCTAGGACTCCACATTTTCTTCTTCCCCAATGTACCAAAGCCTAAAATATACCTTCTGTTAATGGTGGAAAACAACCAGTTTCTTAGGAAGCAAGACATCATCATGCAAGATTTCTGTCCAATTCTTTGACTAAAATAGATTTATACCCCATTCTTTGATTTAAAAAGAGAAAAGATCTTTCCTGAGTCATAAATGTTTCTCACACTGTTATAGAGTAACAACTATGATTCTTCACTTTTTATTTTTATTGCTGGAATAAAAAGGATGACTCTCTACAATGCTTACACTGCAGGATATTATTCTACCAACAAGGGCCCAGCATGACATTTATGAGAAAGGCAGGGCCCTCCTACGCCAAGGTGATTCGTGTTCTGCCAATGGACTCAAGGAGCTGCCAATAAAGGCACCTACTGCTCTGGGCTGGTCAGACCTGAAGCTGAGGCTGCCATTGCCTGTGGGACCTGGGAAGGCTGAACCCTAGTCCTAGCAACATGCATCTGTGAGCAGCAAAGAGAAATCAGACTCTGAAGATGAAACAAGTCCTGCAATCGCCTTCCTTTTTGGCCCTTTACTGCTTCTGCATGACACAGACTCCCTCCTCAGGTAAGGTTCCTAGATCCCTTAGAATGAGCGGCTCTGGAGGCTCGAGCTGTAACCCTCCACCTGCCCATGTCTACTCTCTTACTTTCTGGACTCTCAGTAGTTTCTAACCCATTAAGGAAGACCCAGCTCGTTACTGCAGACTCTTAATGAACTGAGGCTTTCCCTAGTGGGACTGTCTTTAATCGCCAATTGCACCAGAAATGCCCCATGCTTTGCTGAAATGGTGAAGGGCGAGGCATGACCCTGTAAGGGTCCAAGCCCTCTGTGGTTCGGGAATCTCAAGAAAAGAGAACAAAATTGGTAAAACCAGGCTCCCAGGAGGCCCGAGACAGCACACAGCATGGTCTGAGGGGCCAATAGCAGAGCCCGGGCACTGTCCACGGTGCTGACCTTGTTAGACCTTACCTTCGTCAATTTGAGACAACCAAAGGGGCTAGAACAGAGCCGGAGGTGCGGGGAGGCTTTGCAGTTCAAATCCACCATCATCATATAACCCACGAGTAATTTACCATAAGATTCAAGGAAGGGAACTACACTTGGAAACAGAGTATTTCAAAGTTTAAATTTTTTCCATTAAAATTTGTACTTTCATTAAGAAAAATTTAAGGAGGCCTGCCAGTTAGCTCAGCTGTTTCAGCAACTGCTCATGAAAATGCAGTCAGGTGCAGAATACCACAGTTTGAACCCCACTTTCACACGCCTTACCAGACCCGCCCTTAAGGCAGGCTGAACCAGCCAAAAAAAAATAACCTTCTCAAGAAAATTTTGAGGATATCTTCAAAGAGAAATTATTACAAAACAGTGTGTGTGTTTGGTCATGTCCTAAAACCTTATTACAAAACCTGAGAACTACAAGAAACCGTGGAGATAGTTGATTTTTAACCTCAGAGAGTGCAGGGTTCTTTGGATTTCATAGGTCTTGGAGATGCTGGGTACTTTCAGTGATCTCCAGCTCACTGCCAACCCAAGATAGCCAGTGGCCATCTCTTCTGGGCTACCAGAGAATCTTATATGTAGTCTGGAGACTGTTGATACTTTATTTAATTGTGTACATAGTCATACGCAATCCTTCTTTTTCCTATTTGATTTCTTGAGGATAAGGTCACCACTGTCTTTATCTTTGTATTCTCCCTGAACTTTTCAGTACCTTCCCAGGGGACTGGCTTGTGTTACTTTGCATTATTGAATAATTGACATTGCCAGTCCTACTGGCAATAGTAGTGGGATAGCCCACTACTATTATGGACTACTGGACTATATTGGATTACTTTGCTGAATTCACACCTACAATATTTAAATGGCAATGGAATACCTGTCTCTGACAAAACTAAACAAAAAAGGGGGAAACAAATGAAGGATATACAAAGGATATATATATATATATATATATATATATATATCTGTATATACAAAGTATGATAGCTATACTGCTGCTTTCTCTTAATTCAGTGAGAGGAAAGATTTGTACTAATAGAGCTTAGTCAAGATATCATGTCTGCATCTTGTACCATGAATAACTACTATGAGGGTAACAATATGCAATGTATTAATTATTGTAACTGTCCTACTAACCTGTTTTGAAACTGTCTCATTGCTATTTATTTCTCAATAAAATTAATTTAAAAAATGAATGACTGTAGTCATTGCAGGAGACTTCTTCACACCGAGCTGAGCTCTGATCACACGTAACTCCTGGCTGTAAGCTGTAGCTCTGTTTTGAGGGATGGGTAGGATAATATCCACCCTTACTTAAGACTACTGTTCTTAAAATAATTCAAAGTAATTAACATACACTTCCTAATTTTTGCTCTTTTCAGGGAAAACCATTGCCAATGACTTTAACGCCACATGTCAGATGTTAAGAGAAAGAATTCAGGATACACAATACCACTCAAGCCTATTTTTAAAAGCTATAACTACTGCTGAGCTGTATATCCCATCTCACATTTCAAAACTCCAAATGCAAGGTTTTGTGTGTATCCCTGCACTACAAGCAGTTCCCATGAGGGTTGTATCA
>PVKA01004294.1:34822-100555 GCA_004027165.1 Ctenomys sociabilis
AAAAAAAAAAAAAAAAAAAAAAAAAAAAAAAAAAAAAAAAAAAAAAAAAAAAAAAAAAAAAAAAAAAAAAAAAAAAAAAAAAAAAAGAAAGAAAGAAATTAAAATAAATCAGACTCAAGCCAACACCTTCTGACATTGCCAGCCCTAGTATTATTGAGTACTGGACTACATTGGATTATTTTGCTGAATTAACGCATTTACAATATTTAAATGGCAATGGAATACTCATCTCTAAAAAAATTAAGCAAAAAAGAGAGAGAGAGAGAGAGAGAGAGATACAAAGGAAGGACCATTATGTATCTGTATGTACAAAATAGGATAGATATACAGCTACTTCTTAATTCGATGAGAAGAAAGATTTGTACTAATAATATTTGGACAGGATACCATGTCTTCATCTTGTACTATGAATGACCACTAAAAAGATAACAATATGCAATGTATTAATTATTGAAATTGTCCTATTAATTGGTTTTGAAACTGTCTCATTGCTATTCATTTCTCAATAAAATTAACAAAAAATAAATAAGTAAATAAAATAAATCAGAAAAGGTCTGTCAGGGTCCAGCTACATCCTATAACACCTTGGCCCAAACTTCAGCCCTGGAGACTCTGGAGGGGCAGAGACCATTGGCCACAAATCTTAGCAGTGCCAAGGGTGCCCTTTTGTTGCACTTATTTTTTGACCCCATTATCTGATATTCCATCCTTATGCATTCCATTAAAATATAAACTAAGTTATTATCTGCTAGGTAGTATTTTCTTCTTTCCTTATTTTCTAACATCTGTGCTGGAAACTGCTGTAAATTAAAACCACATTTTTTTCAGTGGTTCTGGGAATTGAACCAGGGCTGTTGCTCTGAGCTGCATCCCCAATTATTTTCTTAACTTTTTTTTTTTATTTTGAGACAAGATCTTGTCACTTTTAATTATTTTTAGTATAAATTTCAGTGCACAGGAGGCAAATGTATGCGGGGTTCTTTTTACCAATTTTCTTATCAGGATTGTATTGTATCTCACCTTCACCCTTGTACAGCTTGCTAATCACTCACGGTTCTGCTAGCCTCTCTGTGTTGCTCACAGTGAAGCTATGAAGAGTGTTATGACGTTCTTTCCCTAATTGATGCCTTTCTGCTTCCTTGCTGCAGGGTTCCCTCAAGCTCTCATGCATCCTCCAGATGTCTCGGGTATTGTGAAGCTTGAGGTAAGTTATGGTTCAGTCCTGTGAGATTTTTACTTGGTCGGAGCCTTGAAACTATCATGTGGATGTTCCCTTAGCACTATTTCAAGGTCAGATTTTTGGCTGCAACAGATATTCACTGTGGCCTTTTTCATGGCCTCGTTAAAGGCATCCTCAGAGCTGTGCTGAGAGCTACTGCCATTGCGTAAGGAGATACTTCAAGGTTCATAAGTGGAAAATTTTAGAATTTTAAATATGTTATGATGAATTCTATTGACTAAGGAATTTATTCTTAACTTTGCATTGTTTTCCTCATCTTGTTTTTCAGCAGCTGGCATACTGCCTGAATAAGTGGGCAACGCTTTCTAACCAACCTAAGGTAAAAAGAAAAATTTCTTATAGCTGTAAGAGTCAATGTTAACAGCATATTTTATGCATTTAATAAACATACTCTTTTTTTACATGAAAGAGAACGCTATATATAAAAATGTTGTGTGTGTGTGTGTTTCTGTGTTTGTGTAGGGAGTAGACATTTAGGAAATATTTAGTTTCTCTACCAAATGCAAATTATCATAATATATTAAAGGTTCATGTATTTCCTTAGAAATGTCACTGTCATATAACTATATCATCATAAAATTAACTACACATGTCATGATATATCATATTGTACATTATAAGTTGATATACTATGATATAGCAGTTCTCCAAGCCAATAAATCTCATGTAAAAGATCTAACAGTGACTACGGTAACCACAAAAGAAATAGTTCCATAGATTTGAAGTGAACATGGGTTTCATTGCCAGGGCATGAGGATGGCCTCAGGCTGCTCCAGGACCTTGGCAGAGCCTCCCGCTTTCACTTCTCTGCCTGGTCACTCTCCTTCCCTGCCCTAAGCATACCTGGCCCCATCCACACAGAGCCTGTCACTGTGCCCCAGGAAGCTTTTCCCATCTTCCCCCTTAGCCATAAATGCCTGTGCCTTCTTTTTAGATAGCAACAGTCCAGACTCTAACATTGCACCACCTGAGCTCAAACCCCGCTCCACCCACCTTCGGCAGTTTCATAATGATGCTGTTTTCTCATCTGTACACTGGAGAGGATCGCTGTGTGAGCCCCACAATGGAGACTGATTGCTTTAATATTTGAGAAGTGCTTTCAGCATTGTCTAGAACATGGTAGATAACAGTTAGGTGCTAGAGGTTACTATTGTTTCCTGATGTAACTAATTCTTATTCTTCAAGACTGAACAATAACTTTCTTTCTCAAACTTAAATATAGCATGCCTGTTTCTTCTCCTGTTCACTTTACTATCATGAATATGTTTTTGACTCAATTGTCATAATAATCTTTCATAGACTGGGTCCCTAGGGCAAAGCAAGGTAAAAACCCTAAGCTCTCCATTTCTTCCCACTGATCTCCTACCTTGCCCTGGAGGGGCTGTGAGGGTGTCTTCTGTATGAACAGAGGAGGGGAAGGATGGCTGTCCCCTGTGCCACCTGCAATATTGATTGCATTGTAGGGGTCCCAAGTATAAGGCCCACGTGGAATGAAGTTGCTTCTACCTTCCCCAAAGCCAGTCTGACCCATTGTTGCCAATGGTAGAGGCCTAAGAGGTTGTTCAGCCAGCGCCGGCAACAGTGCTTTCAGACTATGGAAAGACGGACTGGCTCTTCCCAGCCCTGCGACTGCCCTGAAGTGTGACCTGCATCTTATTACTTTCTCTCCTGAGGTTTTTGTACTCTCAACACCAAGATATAGAGTTCCCTGAGCAGTAAGTCCACGCCGTTTTGGTGGACAGAAGAGATCAAGTTATTTTTATTTGTTTGTTTGGCATTATTTTTTAAAAATAATTTTATTGAGAAACAAATAGCAATGAGACAGTTTCAAAACCAATTAAGACAGTAAGAGATCAGGTTTGTGACTCCATGAAACTGTTATCTTGATGTCATTCATAAAGTCGTTACGTCAGCTGCAAATAAACATCATCTGCAGAAACTCTTCATAGTTCAAGTTTCTGCTTAGTCCACAGGATCTAACGCAGCTTAGATGGGAAGAGGCCAATAGAGTCTTGTGAACAGAGCCCTACTACTCATTCATTTTTTTAAAATAAAAGATATTTACTGAGAGTTTGCCATATGTTAAGTGTTGGGAATACAGAAGTGATCCAAACAAGGAAAGCCATCAGCTCTCATGGAATATGTGCTTCGATAGAGCAAATGCCTAAGAAATCAGATATATGAATAAAATCGGCCATATTTTTTTTCTCAAAAAGGGAAAAATAAAGCAAGAAGGGTGTATATAAAATATAGAGAGGGCTGATTAGCTCCAGGAAAAATATCTACCTACGTTATTTTTTAACCTGAAAGGTAAAAAGTGGCAGCATACAGCTGATACTCGTGGGACAAAGCACATTCATTTGCTTACTAAGTGCCCCCACTGCTGTGGATGGAGGTTGACGAGAAGACCAAAAACTGTATATGCTGTTGGCTTAGAGATGGAGATTATGAGGAAATGGAGTGTCAGTTCCCACAGGACCTCTGTTGCTGTTGGCATGTTGATTGATTAAGGTGTGTTTTGTGTGCCTACACACACACACACACACACACACACACGTATGTGCATGGCAGGGGAGGGAGAGAAAGATGCATTGGCAATGTCTGCTTCCACCCAACAAGTCTCCACAGAGTTTGTTGGAGGCCATGATTGTATCACTACAGTAAAATTAGAAATTTACTAGCAGCTTTAATTTCTGTTTTGATTGAGGTTTAAGCTGATTCAAGAACCTTTAAATGTGAGTGGATCAATACACTCCCATATTTAAAAGACAATTCACAGTAATCATCTCTAGCAATTTTATAAACATGTGTGTTAGAACTTACCCTTTTATGGTCTAGTAACAGCCCTCTTTCTCAGTACTTCCTTGATCAAATGTGTTTCATGTTCAGCTGTCAGCCCTGTTAACAAAGGCAGGCTGGAGTACTAAGGAGAATCCAAAAATAAAAAGCTGCACTTTCTGGAAGAACAGCAGATTCATGTAGGAAGCTCTTGAAAGAAAGAAAAAAAAAACTTGTTTAATCTGAATCAACCCTAAGAAACTGCTACCAGGATACACCCAGCAGCAAATGAAATATTGTCATAGTTATTTTATTTTAGTCCAGCACTTAGTCAGATGGTTGTCAGGGACTTGGTCAGGTATTGCTTCTATGCATCAGAGAGGAGTATTTTCTCCCAAAGATGAAAAGAGTTCTCATTATGAATGATTATGGTGACTTTTTAGAAATATATATATTTGGTACAGGGTCTCACTGGGCAGCTCGGACTCATAGCGATCCTCCTGTTTTCAGCCTCCCCAGCGCTGGGATCACAGGCCTGTGCCCCCTGGTCTCTGTGGCCAGCTCAGCACACCTGGGGGTGGGGCCAAAGCAGTGCGTGGTGCTGGGGATTGAACCCTGGGCCCTGGGCTTGCCTAATTAGGTGCTTAGTCTGTTGAGCTATCTTGCTGGCCCTATGGTGACTTAATTGTAAGATCCTGTATCAACTCTAGACTTTTCAAATTTGTATAACTGAGGGATTGCTTTTTTTTTTTTTAGGTTGCCAGTTGGTTTCATAATAGTTGAATAAGTCCAGTAAGATGGGGGATATAGAGAAATCTCAGCTGTTGTTTGCCTCAGCCAAATTCTGTGTGACTTACCTTCATCCTTCTCTTTCCAGGATAATCACGACATGTACAAAAGGGTGAGTACCAGCCAGCCCAGCTGCAGGGACATTTCAAGCAAGTGACATTTGGTACTAACTAATACACTTATTTTTGTCTCCTTCTTTAGTTTTTATTTCACTACTCAAGAACCCAGGAGCCAACACACCCCGTTAAAGCCAGGGTCGGTGTTTCTTCACAGTCACCTCTCTATAAGTGACCTCCGCTTGCCTTTTGCTCCTTCTAGATTGACAATGTGTATAGAGAGAAGCAGGGAGCCCCCCGACGCCCTCTGTGCCAGAAGCAGTGACCTAAGTCGCTTTCCTTTCTGGAATGGAGGTGGTGAGGAGGGGACAGTTCCAAAAAGTTAGGAAATATAACACAAAGAAAGGAAACCTCCTAGCTGGTAAATACTGTGTTCTACTTCTCTTGTTCCTTTGATCTGTTATTTCAAATTTGAGAAGGTTTTAGTGACATGTAAAATTCTGTCCATTCTAGTGTCCCAGGTGCCCGTCTTTTGTGGCCATTGAGGCACATGTACACATTATCTCTAACTTTATCCTAAATATTAGTTCCTTTTCAGAGCAGCCCGAGTAGGAGAGCTTCTGTGGCCTTTGGTTTGAAGGATACAGGGAAGGTCATAGAATGCTACTCACTCAGGTGTCCTCTCCTGCCCCCTGGAGCTCTGCGACTAGAAACTCACCTACCTACATAGTTTAGGTTTTCCATTTCCTTCAGAGTGTCTTTTAAAGTGAAATACTCTGCAAAGTATAATTTTTCCCCTAAAAGGCAAACGTTTATCAGCCAGATAGGGCTGGGAAGGAGAATCAGGTAAGGGAGGGGACATTACCAAAAAGGTTACTGCACCAAAAAAAAGAGGGGTGAGGAGAAAAGCAACGTGAGAAAAAAGGCAGGCTCTGTGTGGCACACAAATTAACTTTACCCTGAAAGCACACAGGTGGGGTCAATGAGGACCCATCAAGGCAGGTGTTTTGCCTGAGTGTGTGCAGGTGGTCTCAGACTGCAACACACTATAGGGAAATGGGGGCCCCTATTCCTCATCTGTAAAATACAGGAACACACCTCAGGAGAAAGGAGCTTCCTGTAGCTGCCCCTTTAAGAGAATGCTCGGAAAACAGAGTGCTTGGGCTTCAGGCAAGCAGGGCCTGCATCACCCTAAGGGAATATTTGTGATGTGTTGAAATTGAAACCTGCTATTGAGGCAAGCAGTTCTTTATTGAAAACATAAAATTTCAGGCTCAGACTCCAAAATGGATTTCACTCGGGAAATTAAATCCATTTGTAAGGGAAGGGAACCAAAAAGATTATGTGCAGCCCAGCTCCGGGAAGCGTGCTCTGGCTTGGAGAGCTGCAGCCTCCCGTCTGAGCCCCTTTGCCCTTCTTTCTCCCAGTTTCCTCCTGTGCACCCCTTAATGCGCCTGGCTGCCAAGCTGGCCAGCAAGAGGATGAAGAGGCTTCCGCAGAGAGTACGTGCTTCTCCTTCCCTGCAGCTAAGAGCGCAGCAGTGCCCACCTCTGCCTTGTATCCTCCCCTCCTCTGCCTCCGGCTCCAGGTTGGGAGGGAGCTGTGGGCGGGACCATTGGTCCCCTGGAGCCCCAGGAGAGAGGAAGACTCCACAGCCAGCCTGGTCCCATCCTCACCTCTCTTGCTCTTGTGAACGTGTGTCCACATCCATGTGTGCTTGTGTATGTGTGTATGTTGTGTATCATCTTGCACTTGTAATGGGGCATTTCCATTAGTGACATCCGTGGTATCACATCGCCCATCTGTTCTTTTTCATATTGCAGAGTTTCACCCTGTGAAAGCTTTAAAAAAAAAAAAAAAAAAAAAAAAAAAAACTTAGAAACAATCAGTTTCAGTGATTGCTGAACCCATTCAAACCACTCATTGAGATTTTGTTGTATGGTTGAAAGGTTTGGACCCTCTGGGTCCAGGTTGACCCAGAACTTTGCCTGGATTTAGCTCAGGAAGTCTTGCAATCCTACTGGAAACTGCTCTACTCCTGGAAAACATGCTGTGCATCCTAAGCACAGCAACAGCTGGTCTAGTCCCCTCTACTCCACACAAATTGCCAGGTCTCACCAACTCCGTTCTTACGCCGGCCTAGTGGACAAAGATGCAGAAGTGGACTCTATTTATTTTATTTATTTATTTATTTATTTATTTTTACTTCTTTATTTATTTTTATTTTATTGAAATACAAACGTCAATCAGACAGTTTTAAGACACGTTAGCCATACAGATTCGATGAATTAATACATTGCAAACTGTTTTCATAACGTTTTGGTATTGTACAAGGTGCATACATGATATTATATTTACAGATATTTTAGCAGATATCTCTTATCAGTGAATTAAGAGTGTAGCTGCTTATCTTATTTTTTATACCTGAATTATATCAAAAATTCAATAATTATTTACCTAGTGGACGACCATATGGACTCTCTTCAGAAGCTGCCGACCCAGGGTGCATTTCAAAGATGGGGCTATTAGGAGACATGAGCAAATAAGACAGACCTGGAAAAGCTCCCGTGTCTAAGTCGAGCCACGGTGCTTGAGCAGGATTGTGCCTTTGGCCATTCCCACTCATTGGTTTCTGAGGCTTGTCCACCTGCCACTGCAGAGCACATGTAGGAAGGAGGAAGGAAAGGACCAGCCACGTGGACAACTGCCAGGTGGTGGACGCGGACTCACCAGCATCGCGCTTGCTCTCTTCCGGGGTTCGGGACCTGCTGCTGTGGACTTGACCAGGGAGGTGTGTGAGTGCTGGGAGTCACAGCACCGCAGAGAAGGACTTGGAGTCCAGCCCCACAGCCCCTGTAGGCCCTCCTGAAAGGGCAGACCCTATGACATGACCCGATCACCATCTGGGAGGCTGGCCACTGGTCCCTCATCTTCTGGGGACAGAAAGAAATTGAGGGAATATTGGGGCAATCAATGCCTGTGGTTGTTAAAATTTCATTGCATCACAAATGGGTTCCCTGGATCTGTCTGCTCCTGGGGATTTGTTCTTTCTGATTCAGGGAGCAGAGGAACACTGTGCACACTTGGGGCAGGGGGCTGGTAGCAGTACCAACACCCTTCACCAGAGAACCTCAGACTTAACCGTGTTGCATCAGACCACTGGGTAGATTTCGATGCCCAGGCCGCTCCCCTGGGATACCCTGTGTCTGAAGTGCAGGTGGACTTGCATTTCTAGAGAATTCCTATTTGATACTGACGTTGTTGACATGGAGCACCTTTCCTGAAACATGCCCCTGTAGACTTTTCTTGAAAGACCTTTGATGCTGTGTGGTTTCATGACAGTTTATGTTTTTGTGTTTCAGGATGCCACTGCCACCTCGGGACAGCCATTCTTCCTTTTCAGGGTACATTAGGTTTTCTTATTTCTGTTTTTGAAGCCAAACACAGCATTCATCCCAATTATTCAGTTATTGCAGGACCCTAAGGTGAACTGGGGCTCTCTCAACCTGTATTTAGGGCATCACCTGGTCAAACTCTCCTACAAACCTGTCAAGGGAAGGGTCTGGCTGGACTGAAGTGAGGAGAGTTAGAGCTCTAGAAGCATAGGAAGCAGAAGGAGGTTTGCTGAAGGGCAGACACAGGTCAGACCAGAGCTCAGGCTCTTAACACTAGGATCCAGAACACACAGCAGGAGGAGTTCGGGCAATATCCTTTCCTCCTTTCCAGGTGACCCAGAGTTCCCTGTAAAGGTCATAGACTCTTTTTAAGTCCTAACCAACACCTACTAGCTTCACATCACCTTTAGACCTGCAGTGTTTGCATCAGAAAAGTAAATAAATCCTACCGGATCCAAGGCCCCCCAAGCTACATGCAGGGCTCCGTAGGATGCAGGGTTCACTGATGCTAAGAGAGGAAGATGCTGTGCTCAACATTCACTAAGATTCACAGTGATCTCTCAGGGCTATCAAGGACTCTGAGTGGTACCACAGGCAGCCCCTGGGCCCCTAGGCTTTGTCTTTCATCACTCTAACCATTTGATCACAAGAATGGTTCCCCACAGACACACTCCCACCCTACGCACACGTATTTTGGGTTCCACAGCCTAGTAGTGCACTGTTCCCTGGAAGGTACTCTGAGAGCAGTTGGTGTGTGTGGTGTCACCAGAAGTCCCATGGTGAATGCTTCTGGGTTCTCCTACCACATGAGCACAGGTTAGAGAAGAAGGTGGGGTGGGCATCAGGGTCGGGGTCCTGGGGCACCGACCAGAGGACCTATGGGGCATTCTGGTAAGTGCCCGAGGACAGGGTGTGAGATCCCAGGCAGAAGAGCCAGCCTTTGAGGGCTCAGCAGAGAGAGGACCTGAACCAAGACAGAAGCCCCGGCAGCTCTTTCAGCATCAGAAAGTCCCTCATTTTCTTGCAGCCAAGGAATGGAAGAAACAATGAAGTCAAGGTCCAGCTGAGTGTCCAAGGTCAGTTCCATTGCAGCATTTATTTTCCAAGCAAACTGTGTGTGTCTGACTGGGGAGAGTGGGAGGCAGCCAGGGCTGATGGTTTGCAGGAGGGTTCTTCCCCTTGCTGCCCACTCAGAGGCCCTCAAGCCCAACCGGCCAGCAGCAGGTGACTGAGTCAGCAGCACAGTCCTTGTTCCCATGCCTGGCCCTGGAACTGGAGCTGAGCTGAGGGCAAAAGCCACGTGCATCCCCTCTGGGCCCTTTTGAGCCCTCACCTGGGCCCTCTGATGAGGAAATCGCCACCTTGATACATTAGGATGTATTGAGATCAGTCTCCTAATCATACAGATGAACTTATAGGAAAGGATAAAATAAAAGAGACAATGCACTATGACTTGCTGGGGTTCAGGAATGTCAGAGATCTTTCAGCTAAAGCAATGACTTCTCTGAACTGGCCACTATTTACTGAGTTCTTAACATATCAGGGAGGTGCAGAAAAGTACATGGAATAGCTGAGGCAAAAGGAGTACAGAAAGAAGCAAGGCCTAGAGAAAGCAAAACAAAGATATTCCAAGCAATAACTCTTGTTTGGGGGATGGGGAGACAGTGCAGCAGTCGAAGCACCTGCCTGGCAAGCACAAGGACCCAGATTCAATCCCTGGTACTACATGCCATGCCAGCCCCAAAACTGAGCATAGTGGCACATGCCTGTAATCCCAGTACTGGGGAGGCTGAGACAGGAGGATTACTACGAGTCTGAGCTGTGTAGCAAGATCCTGTACCAAAAAATAAATGTTTTTGCTTAATGAGAGATGCCTGGCCTCTGAGGCTGGTAGCTATTGCCCTTGAAAATTTGAAGGAGGATCAACGTCCACAGCTGCTGTTATCTTGCCTTCATGACATCACAGGGTCACAGACCACTAAAGGTCTCTACTATGACCGTTGGTATGAAGAGCTCTATTTCTGCACACCAGCCACTGGCCCTTAAGGCAAGTCAGTTAGGCCTGGGACAGAGTCATAAGTTAATACAGAGAAGCTAACTGCTTAGTTCTAACACCTGCTCAGTGTTGCCTCATGTGGTCTCTGACAGGGATAGGGCTTTAGGGAGTCACTAGAGGTCACCAGGCTTCCTGCTGTGGAACATTGCTGAGGATGGCCAAGCAAAACTATTCCTTCTCTTCAGTAGTGCTCTGAGACCCTGAATCTAGAAGATTCCTTGGCCTTCAGGCCTGTGGAAGAGGAATATCACTCACTAGGCAGCTCTGGCCTCCTCTATCATACAGAAGAGCACGGACCCAAGAACATGAAGCCATTGTCCTGAGGGTGGATCCCAGCATCTCTCACCCACTGTGTTCCCATGCTGGGGGACAGAAACATCCAGCAAAGGCAGGGGAAGGGTGTTTCCCAGGGCCACTGCACTTTCAGAAACCCGATGCCTAATTAAACAGAACAAAACCAAGTCTTTTAAGTACTGGTGATGGGAAAGGCAGACTGGGCATTTAGGGCAGGCCAGATAGATGCATAATTATAAAATACATTTCTAATATCATGATTTCAAGAATGATTTAGCTTCAGCTGTATATATTTTCTCCTGCAGGATCCAGTGGCAAAGGAAAGCTGGATGTGAGGGGGTGACACGATGATTATTTTGAGCAAATGTCAAGTTTCTTCCTGTGAAAAATACTGAATGATATTTATCTTGCTCTATATCCACTAGAATGTTTAGTTGTATGAAAATAAAGTACTGCCAACACAACTGTTTCATTTCTTATTAGAGAGTCTTGGGAAAATTGGTATAATTTTTTTTAAATAATAGGAATTCTAACAAATTTACCTTTTGGAGGTACAGTGTAGCAGGCCCCGATGATCACACCATTATTAAGAATCGAGAGTGTCAGTTCAGAAGATCACACTAAAGCTGGATGGCTTTGGTGTGTTTGTCAAATTTCCACTACTGACAAAACCTGATATAAACAACTTAGAAGGAAAAGCTAATGCTTTGGCTCATGATCCCAGAGATTTCAGTTCACGTCCCTTGGCCCTGAGCCACTAGGCCTGTGTCAGTACAGGACATTATGGCAGGAGCACATTGTGGTGACTGGGAAACAGGGAGCATGGGGGCCCAACATATCTCATGAGGCCACACCCCTAATGACCTCACTTCCTTTGACTAGCCCTAGTGACTTCACTTCCTCCCATAAGGTCTTGCCTCCTGAATGCCCATCACTTCTCAGTAGTGCCATAGGATGGGGAAAAGCCTTCTGCAACTGGCCTGTTGTGGGACATTCCAGATCTAAGCTGGAGCACCTGAGCAGGTCACTTCCACCTTCATACCTCAGTTTCCCAACCATTAATATGAGTGCATTAAGAGAAACTACCTTGTTGGGCTATTTTGAGTATTAAGTGGGTTAATTCTCATGAGTTTGGACGGTGGCCATTGAGTTGCCAGTGCTTGTTAGTTATCTTCATTATCATCATGACAGCACACACAGAGGATGCTACTCCGTGGGGGCAACCCAAGACTGTGCCGTGGAGGGTAATCATGGAGAGGACTCTGAAATCTCTCCCTTGCTAGCGTTAAATTAGTGATTAGCTTTTACGAACACTATAGATTTTGTCTTTCTAATTATTTTTAAATTATTAAACCCAGGGAGAAGGTCCTGGGTTCAACCCACAACACAGAAGACAAAACCAACACTCCAAAAGCCCAGTGACAATGAGAGCGTAGGCACTCAGCAATGTCATCAGCCATCATCTGTGTGATTTGCACAATTCAGACAACTCCCCTGAGTCTCAGTTTATGCACCTAAAAAACTACAGCAAATAATAACTCTACCATAGGAGTGCTATTATGACTAAACAAGCAAATGAAAGTAAACTCTCAGGAGTTGTCCTGCACACACAGCTACAACACATGACAATATCACGTGTGTGTTTCCACCTCTGGGGCCTGTGATAGCTCTATTTCCTAAGTACAATTTCTCCCAGACACTGCCAAGTTAGCTTTATATTGAAGTCCTGGAAAATAGAACCTAGCACTAACAGACTAATTCTAGATCTCCCAAACTGAACCTTGTAGAACTTTATCTCAGCTCTCACAGAGCCCACTGCAAGTTGTTGGCTATCCAGAGTTCAGACTCCTTCGGCCTGTACATTCTGCCCCGAATGGGCTCATGGGTCCCAAGGCTGTTTCTGTTCAGTGAGTGGATAGGGAAAGATGAGAGGAATCCAGGTGTGAGATCACCCTGGGGCTGGCCATTTCACAGGAAAAGAACCAGTCATGTGACCACACCCATGCACAGAGGATTCTGGAAACATAGAGGATATTAGGACTGGAAACCACTGCGTGATTTGGAAGAAGACACATAGATGTGGTGCTCCACTAGTCAGTCTCGATTACAGGGAGAAAAACTTGCCTAAGGTCTTCTACCACATGCTGGGGCAGAGCTCAAACCTGGGTCCAGCTGACACCCAAGGCCTTAGCTCTCGAGAGTCACTAGCTGCCAGGACCATGGGACTGTCCTTGGGTTGTGTGCAACAGAGATGTGGGAGGAGGAAGTCACAGGGTTGATTTGGACACAGAATCACAGACACAGGGTATCCGTGTCATCCCAGGCCTGGGCTCACCAGGTAGATGGGATACATTAGGTGACAGTGAGGCAAGTAATGCCTAGGCCATGTCGGATGTTAGCCTGGAGAGGCCAGAGGGCAGCAGAATCAGGGGGCAGCTCAGTTGGCTTATCACATTCTCTTTCCACCCAACATTTGAAACAACCCTGGCCCCGTGCCTGTATGAAAGTATTTATCTTTATAATAAGAAAGAAAATAAATGCATGTGGCCAGAACCAACCCCTTTGGAGAATTGGAGGAATGCCACTTCTAGACCATTTTATTGTTTTTCTCAGGTCTCTGATCTCTTCGCTAACTCTTGGTATTTCCGTTTAATATTGAGCCCATCAATTTGCCTCAAGAGATTAAGTCACAATCAATACAAACCCTGGAGGAGAACACAGTGGGACTTATTTTATTTATGCTGCTAGTCTCTGTCCTCTGGATGGTGCTGCCTTGGCAAGTAGGGAATTGCTTTAATAAAGCAAAGCCAGAGAGAAGAATGTTCCCGAACACTGCAGCTACAAGGATGTTGGGGTGCTGGGCAGTCCTGGGTCAGACGGGCCCAGTGGCACAGACCTGGTAGCTGCAGACCTGCCAGAGAAGGTGGCCAAGGCAAGGTCTCCCACTCATACCTATGACCTCAAGCAGGCAAGGAAGAGTGAGGAACGTCTGAGGGAGGTTAAGTCACAGGAAAGTGACTTTATGTGTGACTGATATTTAAGTGATGGACCAGAATGAAAATGTGTCTTCCTATCATGCTGGTTGCCTGTGCATCAGGTAGAAGCTAGGGACGGTTCAATGATGAGACTTGTATTAGTTAAGGTAAAAGACCCTACACTGCTGTGGTTTAAAGAACAAGCAAGTTGTTCCCCTCTGTTGTCTGGGTGTGGATGACCCATTTCAGTGGACAACTCTATTCTTTGCACTGTTCAGAGGGGTAGGACCTTGGGCATCATCACCTGCTCCACCATCTGTTGCTAAAGTTGGGTGGCGGCCAGCCTGGCTCTAGTTTGGTTACACATAGGCACAGAGTGTTTTATAGGCTGGAAATGGCAAATATCACTTCCATCCCATACAGAGAGGTCAGCAATGGGACCACGCTCAGGAAATCTAGTTTGCACCTGGGGCCTTGAGCAGCTACAGCCCTGTTACCTTACAGTTAGAAGAGAAGGAGGAGGAGGAGGAGGAGGAGGAAGAGGAGGAGGAGGAGGAGGAGGAGTCTTGGTGGGAAGCCAGCTGAGCACACAGGCCTCGTTACTGGGCATTGGAGGAGCTTCTTCAGCAGAGAGCAGTGCTCTGATCCTCAAGGAGGAGGAGGGTGTGTATAGTGCAAGCCCTTGCCAAGGGTTGTGAGTGTGCCAGCACAGTCAGGACCGGACTGTTTCCTCCCAGTGCTTCCAGGGGAAGTGACAAATGTCTAGTGACACAGGGGGCCAAGGGGATCAGATGATATCTTATGGGTCAGAGCACTCAGAGAGAAGAAGAGAGGGTGAAAGCAGAGGGCCCAGGCACTCAGTGACTGAGAATGGTTGGAGATGCGGAGCTGCCCCAGAAGCCAGAGGGAGCACCCTTCTGTAGATGTCCTGGGGGAGGGAAGAAGAGCTAGACAGGAAAGGGCTCTATTCATGCGTGTCCCTGGGAATCTTCTCTGGAATCCAGAGTAAAGAATAGAGGTCAGCAATGGGACCACTGGGGTTCTGGTGACTTTTTTTTTTTTTTTTTTTTTTTTTTTTTTTTTTTTTTTTTTTTTTTTTTTTTTTTTTTTTTTTTTTTTTTTTTTTTTTTTTTTTTTTTTTTTTTTTTTTTTTTTTTTTTTTCGCTAATGAACTGCTCTGTCTTCTCCTGCTATCGTGAGAGGACTCTGTGACCCACAGGAGTAGAGTTCTCTCTGGCAACCTGGACACCAAGTCTCCTCATTTCTCCTCTAATTTCCACACATTAGGACCCCACGAGGATGGTCCCCACTGTCCATGCTATGGATTACATTCTTAGCGGCTGCCTAGCTAGTTTAAATCAGCGAATTTCACTCCTATGCGCCCTATTGATTGTTGCAAAACAGAATGGCTGGAGGCGGCCCTTAGAGGAGGCTGAGTGCCTCCTCGGATGCAGGGCAGCCGAGCACTCTGAGGGTTGGAGCCAGCCCTGGTCTCTGCCTGTGCGAGCCTCCGACAGCGCATCCAGCATCCAGGCCCTGCCCGTGGCTGACGCTGCCCTGCTCCCACCTGGACCGGGTGTCCAGGCTGACAGCCCAGCCTGGTGCCCCCATCTGTAGCATTCCTCAGGACAGACCGACCACATGGACCTGAGGATTCTCCCTGTACACGGGCACCACACACTGTGTCGGCCGCTCCATCTTCCACTACGGGGGATGAGCCCCATGCTGCTCTAGCATCCTCCCCTTCTACCTTTTCTCCTGTTGTCTCTCTCTGCTCCAATGTCCCTTCTTCCCGCAGCCTTTGTGTATGTTTAGGCGAGGATAAAATCCCTCTTTGCTACGGTTTGTTCATACCTACCTATATGTTTCTCCAAAGCTTCATGTGGTCATTGGTGAGACTTTTTGAAGATAACTGTATCATGCAGGTTTACAACTGACTTCATGTTAGGAGGTGGCCTCTGGTTGGAAGAAGAGGTCACTGTGGGTGTGCCTGAAGGAGATCACCTCCCTCCCAGCTCCTCCCTCTATTCTCTGCTTCCTATCAGCCACGTCCCTCAGTCCTGCCTGGAGGCAGCTGACTATGGGCTGAAACCTCTACAACTGCGAGCTAAAGTACAACTCTCCTCTTTCAGCTGTGGACATGGGTTTCTTCTCCCAAACATGGTGAAAGGGACTGAGACACTCCTCGTCCACATTCTTGGGTCCAAATGTGTATTTCTCCTCCCTGAGAAGGAAGGAGGAGTGGGAGTGGCTTCCCTGGATGCCTGAGGAGAGATCCTTCTCACTCCCTTAAGCAAGTCCAGCCGGGCGTGGTGGCGCATGCCTGTAATCCCAGCACTCGGGAGGCTGAGGCAGGAGGATTGTTGTGAGTTCGAGACCAGCCTGAGCTACAAAGTGAGCTTAGGGCCAGCCTGAACTGCATAGTGAGACCCTGTCTCAAAAAAAAAAAAGACCAAAAAAAAAAAAGGCATGTCCAGACAAGCTGTCTTCCCCACTTGCTTAAAGTGCTGAACATCCCGAGGATGTATGTCCTCTGTGAGGCCACCCACCTGCTCTCAGCCCAGCCATCTGTAGTCAGCCTGGCTGCACCTGCACTTCCTTCTTCCTTGAGGGCAGAGCTTGAGGTTGTCCCCCTCGGATCCTGTGCCACCCCCACTGGCCTCCAGGTGTCTGTCTGACGCTGCTATTGGAGCCACTGGCCTCAGCGAGAGAGCCCTCTCTCACCCGCCTTGGCTGCCTGTCAGATCTCTCTGCAACCTCAGATTCTTGAAGGCAAGACCATGTCTAACTTATCAGTCCCTAGGACAGTGCTCACCTTTCAGCGGCCTCTTCGAAATTGTTTGAGTCCATGAATAAATACATGGACTTGAAAATGATGGGCCTAACCCACATTGGATATACTCAGATAGCACACTAACTTGGCAACTCGGACAGACCATGCAATTGGATCATGAAGCTCTTAGGTCTAGATTACTTTACAGTTGTCTGATACATTCTAATATAGTGAAATATTCTAGTATGATTAATAACTTCAGAGATGGTGATTTCATTAAGTGTCTGTGCTTCTTCATGACTGAAAATACTGGGATCATTGCGTGTGCTTGTTACGAGCAAATATCCAACGAGATGGGAAATTAGAGGCAGGGACTAAATGTAGGAAGAAGCAATCAATGGCAAGTTTATCCTCAAAACAGCTGAAAATTCTGTCCCACTCACACTTGTTTGAAGATATGGTCTTGTGACTTATAGGTGAATGGACCAAGAATTAAGTCATGTGGTTTCTTTTTTGACCTTGGATCTGAAATTTGTAATCAAAGCAAATGTATTAAAAACAAACAAATGACTGCCATTACCCCCTCCCCTAAATACAGAATCAAAGAACCATTTTCTGTCAGGTAAAAGTTAAAGAAAGACCACCATGGATAAGTCATTTAGTCAAACAAAATCTTTTTATTGACTTGGAAAAGTGAAGGTGAAGTACTATTCAATAAAAGAGCAGATTTGTCAGTGCTGGGCTTCTGCTGAAGATTTTGAGAGGGGCAGAAGGGAAGTAAAATAAGTCCTGCTCGAAGACAGGATTAGAAGTGGGACTATGGAGGGGCTGAGTGAGTGCTGTCGGGAGCAGCAGTGGCTTAGCACTGTGTGTCCCTAGTGAAAGATGAGCGTAGCCAGCAGGCCTGAGGAGTCATTGACAAGAGAGCAGGGGTCCACTCAGGGTGAGAACTGTTCTGGAATTTTCCAGACCATTCTGGAATTTTGCAGGGCAACATGACCTCGGAAACCGTTGTGTGTTCCAGATGCTGCAACTAGCTTCATTTGAGCCTGTCGCCACCACTGGATCAAAGGCAGGCCTGGCTTTACTCTTTTGCAGTCCAAGTTGATTTTCTCTCTTTCAATCTTGATTATTTTTAACTCTTTCGCTGGGCTTAACCAAATGTTAAAAATTCCAGTTTAGTTCAAGTTTAAACTAAACACTTCTCTCTCTCTCTCTCTCCTTCTCTGCCACTATGAATATGAACGACACACAAGATTGATGGTTCTGCAAAGCCTTAGTAGGGGGAGTGTGGAGAAGCCGCAGGGTGGCTCATTAAAATATTCAGAAATTCAGGATAGAACTGGAGGCTACTCATGCCCAGCAAAGGGAGAGCATCTGCCAGAGGAGTGTGACCAGCTTCCCCTGCCCAGTGCTGGGAATTTGTGCTCTCCTCTAAGACCCGAACACATTCGCTAAGGGAAAGTATTTATTCACTGTGCTTCTTAGCTCTCATTTATCAAAAACCAGACAAGGTGGAAAATCTCTTGGAATTCAAGCACACGAGGAGCCTGGCTACTGCAGCTGATGAAAAACAGCTCTTCCAGCACAGAGGCTTCCGAAGTTAAATATGCTGCTGAGGCTTCAGTAGACCCACGGGAAGGTGGACGGCTGCCCACATCTCGAGATAGTGTGATTCAGAAGATCTGGCACAGGGACAGAGGATTTGTATTACAGACAAGTTAAGAGATCTTACCTTGAAAAATCATTTTAAGTCAAATCCACTGAAGGATGAACACCTCTATAGTTTTGCACTATGTCTTCTACTTAGTAGAAGAAGGCCCCCTGTGGTCCAATTAAGATGTGTGTGTGTGTGTGTGTGTGTGTGTGTGTGTGTGTGTGTGTTACTGTAAATTAAGTCAGGGACTTTGCACATCTCCAGTTGTTTATCTTTTGTTTTGAGACAGGGGCTCACTAAATTGCCCAGTCTGGACTCAGATTGGCTACCTTCCCACCTCAGCCTCCTAGAGTGCTGAGATTACAGGCTTGCACCCTGCACAGGAATGCTGTTATAATTTGTCTCACACCCTTCCTTGGCCATTGCATGAGTTATCTGTCGCTGTATAACTAATTCCCCTTGGGCAGACCCTGCACCATGATATTATTGTGAGACATTTAGGGAAATTATCCCCATGAAATTCATTTGTTAATCTGGTCAAAATTAGCAAACAGGATCATTCAATATCTCTGGATATTGATCAAAGGACTTACAATGAATTTGGAAGGTTTAATTTCTCAGACTCTGTGGGAACCCCATGAGAGCAGTAGGCTCCGTGCTATCCAAGTGGTGCCTTACAGAAGTATTCTTCCACCAAGCCGGGGTGTCTCAGCTCCCTGAAACAGGGAGGTGGAAGAGCTACACTGGTGGTTTTGGCAGTGGCCTTTGTGTATCTCCTATTGTCCACAGAAGGCCCACATCAGTCTGGGTGGCACTCACTCCCTCACCCCTACTTCTGCTCTGTAAATGGATCCTGGCAGCACAGCTGGAGAGCAGGGTAGCCCCCACTTCCAACAGAGCTCCATGCTGCGGCAGAGAAGCTCTGTAGGGCTCCCATAGCCCTTAGCTTCCCGGACCTGTGAGGTCCCGGGCTGGGTAGGTGCAGCACCAGTGAGCCTCAGCAGATCTCGTCCTCTGGGCTCTGTTCTGCATGTGCATTCTGCAGCTCCAACAGGAGGAGCTCCAGGCCTCAGCATCCCCCCAGCCCAACACGTATCTCCAAATGAGTTCTCCCCAGCTCCTGCTGTACAGCACAAAGGAAGGTAGGAAAGGGCTGACTCTTTCTTCTTCCAAGGGGACTGAATTCTACTGGGTCATGCTCTAGAGTACTTTGTCACACATAATAAAGGAGAAGCTACAATGATGCATCTTAGCATCTGAGCCTGACATAAATGGAAGCAGACTCACTAGAAGCTCGATGGGAAGACTGGGGAAGGAGACAGTGAAAGAGATTCCATTAGACACCACGGTCACCCCCAGTGGTCATGAAGACTGTGGGCACCATGACAGCATCATCCAGGGGCCAGAGAGCACCCTGTGGGGAAAATAGATTCCCTGGCAGTATGCCAACCAAGCAAACAACTGGAGGGGAGCAATATCAAGACTTGGATCAAAGTTTTACCTAAACCCTCCAAATTCCAGGTAGTTGAAATAAATGCAAAGAAATAAAAAATGTGACACATACATGGGAAAGCAGGCACTATGAATGTCTTTGAGGGGTCTCAGATGCTCAAATTGATAAAGACTTGGAAATAACTACAATAAGATACAAAGGAAAGCATGCCTTAAGATTAAAAGAAGGAAGACCGGTCATAGTGGCATGCACCTGTAATCCCAGCGCTCGGGCGGCTGGGACAGAAGGATCACTATGAGTCTGAGCGGCATAGTGAGACCCTGTACCAAATACATAAAACAAATAAATAAATAAAGATTAAAGTTCTGATCCCAGGTGCTGGCCCCACCCTCGGGGCACACCCAGATGGTGGCTGAGGCTGGGCGTGGCAGTGCGTGCCTGTAATCCCAGCTCATGGGGGGCCAAACACAGGCAGATTACTATAAATCTGATTTAAGTAGTGAGACCCTGTAGACTCTGTACTAAAAAAAAAAAGATTAAAGGAAGGTATGCTGACAACATTTTGTCAAAGGCTATCAATAAGGTGATAGAAATTATTTTTTAAATCACAATTGGACTTTTTTTTTTCCTTTTCCTTTACAAAACTTTAATGAGACTTTTTAGTAGTACAATTTCACTTTGGTTTCTTCTCTCATTCTCCAAAGTTGTGGGAATCTTAACAAGTTATAATTTTCTAAATAGTCCCAACACTTGGTTCCATTTTTATCCTATTACAATTAAACATACGACATTTCTACCACTTACAAGATTTTCATTATTGTCAAATAGATCAGGCTTATATTTTAACCCATAGTCTTCATGTGTGATTTAAAAATAAAAGCAAATTAAATAATTTCCAAATTTATATACATAAATGTGATAATGACATCTGCAATTGTTCCAAAATCATAGGGAAATGTCATTTTCTTGATATGAACTTGGCATAAGCGGCAGCAAAGAGGTCTTTATAAGGAGCAGCTGAATGTGACTTGGTCAGTGGTATTCGGCAAAGTTGGCGAAATCGAGGTGAACACAGCACCAAGTTCTGCACGAGGCCCATGAGGCTGGAGCACAACCAGTAGAAGGCAAGCGAGGAGGGCACAGCTGCAGCGGTGGGAACCATCAGCACTGACACAGCACGCACAAAGTACGTGACACACACCTGGAAACGGGACATGCCGAGTCTTTGTAGAGCAAAAAGCTCCACTATCAGTAAGTTGACAACACCTATAGAGATGGGCAGAATCCAAGTAGAATCTGAAGCAGTGAGGTCAGGAAACCACAAAACTCCACCCGTGGCTGTTCCTGAGCAGAAAAACCTGGCAACTCTTTTGGACCACCCCAACTGACGAGCACAAAGTGCAACTTCTTGGTTAAGAGGCTTGGCAATGATTTTTATTTCTGGTTGCAAATTTTCCACCTGGGCCAGGACGCGGCGCTGCTGGGCGGCCAGGGGAAGAGTGAGGCCGCGCAGGCCAGCGGCGGCGAGCGCGATGGCGCCCCGCTACAGCAGGCCTGCAGCGTGCAGCGTGAGCACCCAGCAGCGCCTCCTCCGCCGCGCACAGGCGCCGACACGGCCAGCGCCTCATACCAGCCACCTGGAGTCAGCACGGGGCTTGCGGCCGCCGCCCACGTGAGCGCGGGGAGCCGAGCCGGAGCCGCAGGGCCAGCAGCTGCAGGGACCACCGACTGCGCAAGCCCACAATTGGACTTAAAAGTAGTTGTAGTGGAAAACTGTAATGATCAAAATTATAAATTGAGGAATAGATTTAAAAAGATATTTGAGAGGCAGAACAAAGAATTGAAAGAAAGAATTCTGGTTCACCCCCCCAAAAAAAATCAAAAGAAATTATACAATAGGAAACAACAATAAATAAAACAATGATGAAAATAAACAGACTCAGAGAAATATGGAAAATCATTAAACAAATTAACTCACATAGGTACCAATCAACACATGAACGAGTGAAATGAACAGACACTTCACAGAGGAATAAACAGCTAATAAATTCGTGAGGAAATGTTCCCTATCTCTAGTCATTATAGGAATTAAAATGAAAATAGCACTGTGATCCAATCCTGCTCCGGAAGGAATGACCACCATCGAGAAATCAAATAATAACAAATGCGGGCGAGGCTGCAGGTGAAAGCAGCGCCCCCACATGGTTGGTGGGAGCATTAACTGGTACAGCCAGCCTGGACATCATTACGGACATTGCTCAAAGAACTAAAACTATGAATTCCATGTACCCAGCCATTCCCCTTCGAGTTATCTTCCCCCAAGAGTTAGGGACATCGTGTTGGAGTGCTTTCTGCAAACCCATGTCTAGAGCAGTCCAGTTCATAATAGCAGAATTGAAGGCGTGCTAGGTCTGCACAACAGAGCACTACTGTGCCGTAAAAAGGAAAAGTGAGCCGTTTGTAGGAAAGGAGATCCACCTTGAAACAATAGCCTTGGGGAAATGAATCAGAGCTACAAGCTTAAATATCTCCTGGCTTCTCTGTGAGAAATTGAAAGTGTAAATAAATTAAGGAGCAAAACAAAAGAGATGAAAGGAAAGAGGGAGATCTGTCTTTTACATCAAGGAAGGGGGTAAAGAAATGGAGGGAGGACAGAAGGAAGCGCTGAGCTGATGAGAGAAGAGTGAAGGTGCTTTGTCCTCACACCAAGCCTGGCGAGGAATGGGATAGCTATCTGCAACAAACCCAGACTCATAAAGGAATAAATATTTTTAAAGAACAGAAATAAATATATTCTAAATGTTAGTATTTAAATGCCTGCACACATTCAAGTTTTTAAAACTAAGTGCAAGACTCAAACACATTTTCGAAAGAGACTAAGAAATGACAAAAAAGTTAGTGTAGCAAGCTTTCTCTACAGGCCATGCCCGGGAGCAATGGTGCGTTCAGTCTCTGACCATCGTAATAAGGCGAAAATCTCTAACAAAGAGAATTGTGCAAACATTTTTTCTTTCTCGCTGTGCCTAACAGTGATGCCTGCATAATACCCTGGTCTGTCAACTTTGTATTAGTAGCAGGTCTAAAAAACAATGTTTTTCAACTAAGATTACAGTGAAAGCTGCCGCACTGATTGACTCTTCCTTCGTGAACTGCAGGTTGCCAATTAATAATTTAAGTTTCCACTTCAAGAAACAAGAAAAGGAAGAGAGACAAAGTCCAAATCAACAGAATAAAGAAAATAATAAGGGGCAGAAAAACATGAAATTGAAAACATACAGCCAGAGAAAAATCAATGGAGAAAAACTGGCTCTTTTTTAAAAAAATCATTAAAATTAATGAGGTTCTGGTAATATCGAAGCAATTGCAGGCTGAGAATTGGGATCTTTTTAATAACTCCTCAGGGTTGAGAGCCTCTGGTAAATGATTTCAGCTTGATGTTTCTAGCTCTGCGGTCTGTCAGGAGAAGGGATCAGTATGCCGAGGAAGCGCTGCGTGCTTTCCATTGCTGAGATAGGAGTCTTCCTCAGCAATGGGAGACCGGCTGCGCTGTGTAATGAACGTGAGGCTGGCGCCCCTCTCTGGGCCTGCTTTTCTTTCCTGTGAGGTGAGGACTATAGTACTTGCCGTGAAGAATTACCATGATGATTATAGTAAATGGTATACACTACTTAGCCATGTAAGCGCTCGACAGATAGGTGATTTGGTTGCCAGTCAGCAGGAAAATCAACACAAGAGACAGCTGCCTCACAGAAGAGCTGTCCTAAGGGCAAGCCTCAAAGGCCCAGCTTTGAGACCTTCCACCTTCAGCATGCTGTGGACTTTATAGGGTGGCATCCAAAAGCAGGAGGGACAATGGGGAGTTGAAGCAGCCCTTCTTCCTGTGCGGCCCACCTTAAGTTATTTGGCATGCTGTGCCTTACTGGCCAGGATGTAATTTCCATCTGATGTCTAAAGCACCCATGCTAGGGGGATGGTGACATCATAAATATCTTAAGTAGAGGAAGACTTTTAAAAATATGGCAGGCTTGGAGATTATGAGTGAATTTTGGAGAGCCTAAGCATAGATGGCTTTTTAAAACTCCAACTAGACTCTACTGCACACTATGGCTGAGAACCACTCTGCTATAGCTCAAGCAAGGAAAGTGTCCTGAGCCGGCCACCATAGTCACTTCCTGTTGGACCCCCAGGCCTGAAAGGTGGGAGCTACTCCAGGCGATGACTATGGCCAGCGTCATCAGCAACACCTTCAAGTTTGTTAGGCAGGAGCTGAGTCCCCTCCACAGCCGCGAATTCAGAGCCTACCTTACAAGATCTCCAAATGCTTCTTGTGGCCACTTAAGGACAAGAAGTGCTGGCAGAAAAGATTTTCTGTAGGATTCTGTTGCACGCTGCTGTCTGAGCCTCTCAGTCATGAGCTCTCTACAATCTCACCTCCTGCAGTGCCCTGGGTCCATCTGACCAGGGTGGCTCCCAATACCTTCCTGCCTGAAGCAGGCAGCCCATGCCTTTTTACCCGTCTACCCCTACATTGATTTACCGATTTAACTGAGCTGACCCTCATGGGAGTCAGGGTGAGGTTCCATCAAGAAATGGACTTAATGTGCTATTATTTAAATAAACGGGATACTTCTTGCTACAGATCAAGGCTCCTAAGAGTGCTTTATATGTCAAAAATGAGTGACATGGTGGCCTTCCTCTCCAACTTACAAGGCAAAGAGATAGATAACAAAACCAGAAAAATGACAAATACTTATATGGCATTTTAAGCCTGTAAATTGCCCTGACACCTACTTGGTCCATGTAAAAATAGGCTCAGGGTAGATCTCAACTGTAGAACTTGTACTGATTACTGAGCATATATGGAACCCAGGGTTCAATCCTGAGCATCAAACAAACAAATAAACCAAAAAAATCATACACAAATATGTTCACACATGCATACATGCATAAACACACACACACACACACACATCCAAGCAAAATCACAAAAAGACAAAAATGCCAAGGCCACACAGGCAAACAATGCCCAAGGAGGTCCTGCTTGCTCAGGGCAGAGCAGCCCTGCACCAAGGCAGCCTCAGGGCTGGGGTCAGGTGTTTCTCTGGCTCACGCTGGGGAAGAAGGTTCCATGGCAACAGTTATAAACAGCAGTGCCGCTTTACAGGGCCATTTGCTGGAGCTGAATCAAAGTACTTCCACTCCTGAGATACATGGCAGCTGCTAAACAATGCTTCAGTGCCTCAGAAAATGTGCTGCAGCACGGCAACTCTCCCCATTACCATGCACCATCACTTTTCGATGTTAAAGGGAGCACTGGAACTGCGTTTTTAACAAGTTTTTTAAGAAACCAAAATCTTCCCACCAGAAGGTCAAGTTCCCCCATAAAAGTCATGATTTTTGCATGAGACTACTCATTACAACTTTCTGTGCAATCCCGAGAAACTCAGGCACAACAAGGATGTGAGCTTACGTGCCAGGGAGACAGAAACAAAGCCATCAGGGCTTAAAATTGAGCCCCCTGTAATTGAAAAACGCTGTTTGATCAATATGAATTAAGTAAACGTACTTCTGGGCCCCTAGTACCTTTAGGCATTAAAGGAAACATGGGGCAGCACAGTGCTTGGCATCTACATACACTGTACGTACTTTACATGTTACATATATGAAGATATATGTATATATCCTCAGAAGATTTGAATCAGAACACAGCTCTGGCAGCAATGGTGTGGTCCTTAGGGATTGTTATGGTTTGTGTCTAGTTGTCCCCCCAAAAGCCTCACGCAATTACGGGCAGACTTCTAGAGTTGGTGATTAATTCATAATCTAGTGCTGGGATTATGGTGTGAGTGCTACACCCAGCCTGGGGCAAATACCCTGAATGCAACATAGGGAGACAGACTTGCTCTCTGTTGCCATGGCTGCCGCTGCTTCTCCCTTTGTCCTTGCTCTTTGCGGGTTTCTGCTGCATGAGCTGCTGTCCTCTGCCATGTGGCTCTCTGCCTTCGAGCCAGCTGAGTATGGACTGAAACCTCCCCTAACTGTGAGCTAAATAAACCTTTCCCTCCTTCGTTTTGGGCGTAGGGTATTTTGTCCCAGCAGCAAGAGAAAAGTAACCAAGACAGGGATGAAACTTGTGCCTCAGTTCCTTTGTAGATCAAGGAACAAGAGCGTGTGCTTTTTGTAGAATGACTGCAAAGGCTGGTCAGCACTTTAAAGTCATAGTGTGCTCTGTTGCACTAAGGAGCTTTATCTCTTTTTCTTTTTTATGTACTTAGTACAAGGTCTACAGGGTCTCACTACATAGATCCAATTCAGTGATTCTCCTGTTTTCAGCCTCCCAAGTGCTGGGATTATAGGGTTGTGCCACCATGCCCAGTCTCAATCACCCTCTCAGTGCACCCTGGGGGTGGGGCTGGCATGGCAAGCTGGAGATGAATCCTGGTCCCTCCTCTGCCTAAGGAGGTGCTTTAATCTGCTGAGCTGTCTGGCCTGCCCAGAAGCTTTATTTCTATGAAGAATAGGCAAAGGAGTTCAACAACCATTCCTTTAACATGATTTTCTAATTCTAGTGTATGTGTCTCTTAGGCAGAATTCTTCATATAAATTTCTTAGCTTGGTGCAGATCTTCAAGGTCTGATTTCTTCTGCAGATGGATAATACCCTGCCATGTGGCTCTCTGCCTTCGAGTCAGCTGAGTATGGACTGAAACCTCCTCTAACTGTGAGCCCTATTCCTAGGCTTCCTGGGAGGAAAACATCCCTTGGGTTTAACTTTGCCTCTAAAACCACAAAAAACTCATGGAAGGTAATCAACCTTGCCACACATGTATCACTGGTAAAAGGAACTTTATTTGCAGTGGATTCCAGACATGAGAACACAAGGGACCAGTGACAAAAGTCACATGAGTGAACAACAGGGAGGCTTCAAAATTCCAGAGTTAAGGAAAATTGCTGCACACCTAGTGTGGCTGGAACACACACACACACACACACACACACACACACACACACACACACACACATATATATATATATATATATATATATATGTTAGAATATATATACAGCTATCTTCTATTAGTTCAATGAGAAGAAGGATCTGTATTAATATTGTCTAGACAAGATCTCATGTCTGTATCTTGTCCTCTGAATAACTTCTATGAAGACCACAATATGCAATGTATTGCTTATTGTAACTGTCCTACTAACTTCTTTTGAAACTGTTTCATTGCTATCTTTTCTCATTAAAATGAATAAAAAATTTAAAGAGTTAAAAAAAAAAGAAACAGATAAAGAGGGCAACTGCCTAATGGCTACACACTAACGAATGCTCCATGAAAACAATGGTGCTGACAATTTTCCCAACAGCAGAATATTAAAATAAGTGACTCAAAAATGGATGGAACTAAAAAAAGGAATGAACAAATCAGTCACCCCTGGAGATTTCAGCACTCACACTGAAGCAATCCAGAGATGAGGTAAAGAATCCGTAAGGACGCGGTTGGCCTAACATAGCAATCTAGGGCAAAAATGTACAGATGTAGCCAACATAGTACTTAGGGGCCTGGGGATCAGCTTTCTGTCACTGTGACAAAACACCTGAGACAAATGATTGAAAAAGAGCAATGATTTATTTTGGCTCACAGTTCAGAGGATTCAGTCTCTGATTCTTGGTCCTGCTGCTATGAGCCTGCAGTGGGCAAAATACTTATATTTTAAATTAGCCCCAAGATCTAATTTCCTTCAACCAACCCCCCTCCTACAGGTTCTACCACCTCCTAACAGTGCCACAGCCAGGACTAAGCTTTTGGCATATGGCTTTGGGAAACACTTCTGGTCAAAACTCTGAAGATGGAAGCATGTTGCTAAATGTACACATACTTTAGAAATACCTGAGATCCATCAGAAATAAGGGAAGTCTGAGGGGCTGCACTCAACAGGAGCACAAGCAGACAGAATATGAGGGAGGTCAGAGGAAAGCCAAGGCCTGAATGGCCTCTTCTGTGGGCATAACAGAGAAAGGCATTGTGGGGAGATGATGGAACGCTGCGGATTCTAAGAAAAGTTTACCAGCTGAGATTAAGTAGTTTACCTGCACATGAATTAATGAATATTGGAAGGCAGATGGATCTTGTGTCATTTTAATTGCTTGTACCCATGTCTGGGTGTACTGAAGCAAGGTGAGCCAAAGGCTCAGGGCTCCTCTGCCTACTAGAGGCAACAGGGCCCTGGCTACCCACATGTTAAAGTAGCTCTGTGTCTCTTTGTCATTTTTCCCCACTGGCCCCTGAATCAGAGAAAAAAAAAAAAAAAAACAAGCAGCAGTACTAGGTCCCTGCAAGAGGTGCCCTGGGTGAGGAAAGCTTGGAGGAGAAGGCTGGTTCCCCACAGGAGGCCTCTGGACAGGGAAAGGGGCCTGGGATGGGGAAGCAGATCAGCTAGGTCTCTGCAAGGATGACTAAAGGTACCATCAGATCCTGAAAGAGAAAAAGGGAAATTTGGTGAAACTCTAGTTTGCTTGTAGATTTTTGATACCTGGCGCTTTTTTTTTTTTTTTTTTAATGCATTTAGTACAGGGGATATAGAGAAAGGGCTTTAGCTAACAATGACAAATCAGTATTATCCAAACACTCGAACAAGTACACCAATGTGAATGTAAAATAGTACACAGTAAGGGCTTACAACTGGAAACCGAGTGTAGAGTTTTTCAGTCCTGTATTAGTTCCATAGTGCTTCTGATCATCTAAAACTGCTTTATAAAACACACTTCACTTAATGCCTGGAAGACAGTATTTTCAAAACTTCAGATCTGTAAAGAGCCAGCACAGATGGGGGGACATTTAGAAAGGATTAAGTGACATATATTGAATGCCAGCATTAAGAATATTTTCAAGCTCTTTTTAAATAAAATGGGCAAAAATTCCTGTAGCTACTAAAATTCTTCAAATGTTATCTGAAGTAAGGGAAATTCAATGAGTTCATTAAGGTCAAGTGGATGAGTTAAGAAATGCTACAAATTTGTAATAAAAATTATACTATAATATTAATCATTGCATTAGCTATTAGTACTACAACTTAAAATTTATGGTAAAGTTGGGTTACTGATGTATGAGGATGACATGTGTAGGAAGGAGGGATGGGAAGAGAAGGAAGACCCTGCTGCATAAGCTAAGACCCCCTTCATTAGTTAGCTACAGGGTCCCCCAAAAATATACACATCAGAAAAAGAAAGCTTGTATAAAAATTTAATACTGACTTTACTGAGACATCAGGAGATTAATATGTTACCTTTAGTCTCCACGGTTGCAAGAATGGCTCAGAGTGGTGGCCATCACTCCTAGACATTTATTAGTATGGAGAAGTGCTGAAGAGTGTATGCATTTTTTGGCATACACAGGTACAAATGAAAGGATTAACATGATATAGTGTAGGCTTACCTAAGTAATCCTGGGAATATAAATTAGGGTATTTCTTAGCTCTCAAACCAGAAAAACAAGCAAATCTCTACAGCTAAAAGAAAGAAGAATATTAAAGGAAAATACAAAATGACAAAGGATTAAGAGATGTAGTAATAACAAATTTAAAAATACCCTGAGTGACCACAAATTAAATTAAAAAGCACCTTTCAGCTGGAACCGCCATCTTCCAGTAATTTGCCAATGACTAACACAAAGGGCAAGAGGAGGGAAACCTGGTATATATTTTCCAGGCCTTTTAGAAAACATGGGGTCGTTCCTTTGGCCACTTACATGTGAATCCACAAAAACGGTGATATTGTAGACATCAAGGGAATGGGTACTGTGCAAAAAGGAAAGCCTCACAAACGTTACCGTGGCAAAATGGGAGGAGTCTACAGCGTTACGCAACCTGCTGTTGGCCTTGTTGTAAACAAGCAAGTTAAGGGCAAGATACTTGCCAAGACGATTAATGTGCCTATTGAGCAGATTAAGCACTCAAGAAGCTTAATTTCATGATATCTTCCTGAAATGTGTCAAGGAAAATGATCAGAAAAAGCAGGAAGTCAAAGAGAAAGGCACCTGGGATCAGCTGAAGCGCCAGCCTGCCCCTCCCAGAGAAGCGCGCTTCGTGAGGACCAATGGGAAGGAGCCCAAGCTGTTGGACCGGATTCCCTAGGAATTCATGGCATAAACTGGGGGTGCTGCTCTGCCATTCAGTACCTAACTGGCAGCTTAAGTGTTCGAAGTCCCATGTAAAAATAAAATCATCCCGTATTGTGAGGGTGGATTTCTTAGTTGAATAAGTATGCAGTGCCTTCTTACCTCAGAAATATTTGCAGCTATTGTTCACTGTACCTAGTAACTGTGTGTAGTCCGTACTCTCCAGTGTTTTTCTTGCTGAAAGATTGCTGAGGTATTGTGCAGGTGCATGCCCAAATAATCAAATATTTATAAAACATTTATTCTGCCTTGAAGATCCTGTAAATCATGGGGAAAAGATGTATCAGATTAAAGGAAATCACTGCAGAAACAAATGTAAGTCCATTTCAGTTAAACAAATTGGTTAAAGCACAAAAAATAATAAAAAATAAATAAATTAAAAAGCAAAAAAAAAAGTGCTGTCATATTTTGAGCAAAAGAAATAAAAACTTCTGTATCTGAAAGCATAACAATTTATTTTAAAAGCTCTGAATGAAAATATTCTCCTTTTCATCTCTTTTCTTGCTGTCTGCAAGGTGCCTGGCTTTCTCTGAGGCTCAGATTCCCTGCTTTTCTGCTTTCATTCACTTGGCCCATTTTGGAGCAGGTCACCATTCGGGAGTACATCCCTGAGAGACAGTGCCAGGGTAAAAAATCAGGGCCTCAAGCGCTTGTGTTCGCTACTTGCCAGGAAGGAGTATACTCCAAACACAGAAAGATGTTTCACGGTGTGACACCCCATGTGGGGAGATTTACAAGTTGGTTCTTTGCCCTTCAATAAGTGTGCAAGTCTTTTGAGTGTGAGTTACCTCCATGACACTTTCAAATAGCGAGCAAGGGTTAAGTCGGGACTTGAAGTTTGGTTCAGACTCTTACAGATTTAGGTTAAACACGGTTGCCCCCAAGGTGGCCACACGGTACGCATCTGGGGGACCTTTCCTTATGACACCATCTTCACTCTCCCAGACAAGACAGCACTGTCACTGTGCTACCGTAACTCTTTGACTATGGCAATGCGACATTTATGCTAGGATGGAGGTTTGCCAGTTAGATGAGTTATGTTTTCTAGGTCAGTTTGGAAATTCTTTGAATGTACCAGTTTTGGTTATCTACCAAATTTTTATTAAGTGGAGATTTATCATTAAGAGAAAAATAGGAGCAAAGGGGTGTAAGTTGGATATCCAGGTCCTTCAATCTCCCACGCATGCGCTGTTACCTAATAAACACAGACATTTTTCTCTAGAGTACTGCATAGAGGTAAGACACAGCAATCCTCAGGGATATAAATTGCCTTGAGAAATTTGTTACATCTTGACTTTACACATTAAAATAAAAGACATGTGACAAAAAAACTAAATCTGAAATAGGAGAGTGTGATCTTGCTTATAAAGTTTTTTAAAAGAATTCAGTCCTCAGACAGGTGGGCTTACAAAGTAGTACAATGTGGAAAGAAACACAGTTTAACCAGCACCCAATCCTGGTGAAAGGACAATAGTTTTCTCACAAAATGACCCTGTCTACAAAGGCCATCATGTATCTGCAGCCATCAGCACCATGGAAATCAAGGATGACATTAGCCACTTACAAGAAAGAACTAAGGTTAACCACATTCAGAGACTGGGGCTACCGGAAGTGACACGAGGAGTCAGTGTCTGGTGCAGTCTTGGCAGTGCAGCGCGGCAGGGGCTGGGAAGGGGTCAGCCACTGTCTCCTAAGTCTCCAGATGACTGGCCTAAGATTCCAGAGCTGCAGGGGCAGAGGACAGTCCTAAGGCACCCTCAAACTCTGGACCCCGGGCAGCATTTACAGCCTGCAGGCTGAGGACCCTCCCAACTCTGACACAAGCTAGCACGGTGTGGGTCACAGCGGTGCTGAGAACTAGACCTACTTTCCCACCAGCCTTAAGGGAGCAGCGCCAGCTTTAAGTCACCGGAGGGAAGCAGGAGTTGGGGTGAGGAGGGCGCCATCTCCGCACAGTGGGAGACTGCAACTTCAAACTGTGCTGTGCCAATTACCCGTGGTAACAGTGCTCTCTCTAATTGGCCTTTCCTATCTCTGCCGGAGCAGCCACATCCAGGCTCTAGACAAGCTCAGAGTCAAGTTCAGGCTGCTTTAAACTCTTGCATTTCAATTTCACTCTCTACATTTGTTTTCTAGGTCTGTCAAAGCAATGCGTCGCAGATTGGGAAACCTAAGTGAGAAAAATTCATCTTCTCCGGCATTCTCCTCACAATGCCGGAGGTCGGAGGTCGGAAGTCCATGAGCAAGGGGCCTCCCAGGTGGGTCCTTCGGAGCCCTTTGTCTTTGCCCTGTGGACAAGCCCGTGTGTCTGTGTCCTTGTAGGTTAGAGTCCACTCTACTGACCTCATTTCACTTGAACTCTTTAAAGATCTGTCTTCAAATACAATCACCCTAGGGGGTCAAAATTTGAACTTACAAATTCGAGGAGGATACAGTCCAGCTCATAATACGCTCCCTTTCCCAGTGAGGGTTTAAAAGGTGCTTGGGAAAGGGGAGAAGGTGACCTGGTTCTGGGGTGCAATTACCTCCAGTGTTGGGGACCCGGAATGGCAGCAGAGGTATGTTACCTAAGGGCCAGCAGTGGTTGGTTTTTTCTGATCTTTTATATTTTTCCTTGCTTGCTTGCTTGCTTTTTGCCCCCAGTATTTCCTGATCTTTCCCCAAGCCTCTTCAGGAAGGGGTCCCTGGAAGTTCTTAGGAGGTATAGTCAACACCCATCCTCTCTAGCCCCAACTCCCCGACCCCACCCCTGGCTGGATCCCCTACTTTCTCCCCAGCAAAGCCTCAGAGCTCCTCAAGTGTGGAGATCTGTCCCCAACTCATGCAGCCTTCTTTCAAGGCACCGGGCAGGGGAACTCAAGCCTGGCTACTTCCTATTCCCTAGCCAACCTTACAAGCTCACTCTCTCCTGGAGGGTGCTCCACTGCTGTGCCAGCTGTGGTCCAGTCAGACATTTAGCTAATTAGAATAAGAAGAGTTAACCCAGATCTTAAAGGGGCCACAAGAGACATCCAATCCCAGCCCATCACCTCTTTAGAGCATACACATTTGATTTTACTTCTGAACTTTGGGTTTGTTTGGTTTTGTTGTTGTTGTTTTGCAGAAAACAGTGCTTTTTTTCTAATTCTGTTTTGTGTATGTGTGTGTGTGTATTTTGTTTTTGTTTTTGTTTTTGTTTTTGTTTTTTGCCAGAACTGGGGATTGAACTCAGGCTCTTGCACTTGCCAGGCAAGTGCTTATTCTACTGAGCCATCTCCCCGGCCCCTGAACTTTGGGTCTTGAAAGCAAACCCTAAGATCAAGGGCAAAGCTCTACTCTCTCTCCTTTCACCCCAAAGTCATCCCAGCTTGGGGGCACACTTGGCCTAGCACTATTCATTCTTGCAAATAGGAATGTGATCTTTGGACATCCACAGCAATTGATTAGGAAGAGACTCCTGCTGGGGATGGGCACCAGATTCAGTAAGAACCACGGAGAGTACCCTCCAGCCAGGATTCCCGAGTCTCTCCCATTCCTTCTCTCTTACCAGGACTCAGGTTGGTGTTTTAAGTGACAACAAATGCTTTGTGCTCATTTTCCTGGACACAGCAGTGGAATATTGAGCACCCTGGAGGCTTCTGTGCAATTTTACATGACAAAGGTATGTTCATTTTTTTTTAAATGCATTTGGTACAGGGTCTTGCTGTACAGCTTGGACTGGTAGTGATCCTCCTGTCTCAGCCTTTTCAGCACTGGGACTACAGGCACCACCATGCCCCGTCTCGGAGGCCAGCTCAGCTCACCTGGGGGCAGGGCCAGTTGTAGCATGTAGTACCAGGGATGGAATCCCATTCCCTCACTTGCCTACACAGGTGCTTAGTCCTCTGAGCTCTCTTGCCAGCCCCATGTGTTCATTATTAAAAGTGGGCTCTAGATCCTCAAGAAAACCCAGGTAAGTCTTGTTTCTGTTCTCCTAAAAATCTGAGCCAATATGGACTTCAGAGGGAAATCTGGTGACAGAATCACATGGTGAGAAAAGTCCTAGAGTGGGTTTGAGTTTTAGAAGACTTTAATACCCCTTCACCTCCAGTCTTTATTGCTCAACTAGGGGATAGTGAAAGGTAATCCAATCAGATGAAAGTGCCTGTTGCTCTACCCAGTGGCCATGAGCTGCGTCATGCCCATTATCTACTTGAAGAGCACTTCAGAGTCAAGTGCCAGACAACACTGGGAATGGCCACACGTGCTAGATCAGAGTGGTAGCGCTCACCGCGAGGAGGGTGCTCACTGTTCGTGCCCCGGAGTCTGGAGGTCAAGGCCAGATAATCTGTGATGGATGGTGCTTCAGAGCAGCCTCTTATAGAAGGGCTTTGAGCGCTCAGTGCCAGCACCTCTGCAGCGTGGTGGGCCAGAGAGAGCATGTATGACTTATGAGGCCAATGTGTCCACCTATTCTTGGTTCTGCATGCACCTCAGTGGCCTTTCTGCTCTGAAAGGAACATAAAATTCAAAGGTCTGAAAGCTCTCTTACAGCATAATATATACCTTATGTTGAGACAAAGGCTATGTCACACTGAACATGGACAGAGGCTTGATCATCACCATGTCAGACTTCCTAGGGCAGGGAGGGCTTTGGTTTTTCTTGCCCACATTGTTGGAGCCAAGTATGGTAGCTCTTAAGGTGTTAGGGGGCAAAGGCTTGTGCCCCAACAGGTGCTAGTGGGAAGTGGTGGGACCTTTAAAAGCCAGAGCCTAGAAAGCTCCTCATCAATGAGTCCTTGAAGCTGACTGTAGGACCGGGAGTCTGGAGGCCAAGCCCAAAGAGCCTTTGTTGGGGGATGTGTTAAAGCAGCCCCCCCCCCCCAAGGGGCTTGATGGGGCAGAGGGAGCTGGAGGGAGAGGGGCTTTGCAAACTTGCTGTCCATTGGAATCCCCTGAGAGGCTGCTTAAATACATCTCCTGCTCCTGTTGGGGTGGGGCCTGGGAGCTTGCGCTCCTCACAGGTCTGCAGCCCATGCAGGTACCTTTGGTCAGGGATTCATTCTTCAAAGCCTGCTGTCATCTGTATTCTTCCTAGGACTTAGGATTGCTGCTGTGAACTAGGCTAAGAAGGTGTGTGGACTCGGGAGAGTCCCCAGAGAGCTCTAAACAGCACAACAAGAAAGGCTTGGCAGTGACAACGCTGGAACCCCGCCAGGCCCCTCTGATCTCTCAGCACAGCCCTGGGTATCTGCTCTGAGGCTGACCACTGAAGTGAGGGTGGGTTCTCTAGGCTTGTTCTGAGGCAGAAGAGAATCAAGGGGGACACTGGGGCAATCCACACCCCGGGCCATTGATGTTCATCTCTAACTTCAGAAATGAGTCCTCTGGGAGGTGTCTGCTCCTGCAGATTTGCTCAGTGGCTCAGGACCCACACGCAGTTGCACAAATTCAGGGAGTGGCTCCACTAGTGGCACCAATCTGTGCACCAGTAGATAGATCCCAAGCTTGGCCACACCTGAGAAACAGGCGTTACAATTCAGATGCCCGGGCCCCACCCAAGAGATTTTGCTTTGGTAGTTTTAGGTGGTGCCTGTGAATTTTTGTTTTTAGTAACCTTTTATTTCCTATCTCTGCTGTCTCTTCAGGGACCACACTTTTTATTCTAAAAGTTAGTGAAATGTCTAGGAAAATCTCAAGATCTAAATGAATCTGATTTCAGGTTTGTAGAAAACTGAGGTAATAATAGTATATTATTAAAATAACTGGCATTTCTCATGCTTAGAAGTGAGCATGGCTTAATTCCTAAACTGATCTTGCAATCTCTACTAGTCTATTCACCCAGCCTTTGGAATTTGGCTCTGCAAGTTCCTCATTGCCTTCTATCTTGATGAAGAGTTTTGTTTTTGTTCGTGTTGTGCAGTGGTGGAAACAGTGATCCAAGCACGATTTCTCACATCACACAAAAATTTGTTCTTATTTTCACAATGCTGAGAGAAGGGTAGAATAACATGAACACATCTTACAGTGAGCACTCTCAAAAGAGGAGAAACACTAACCAAAGAGAGAGTTCTAAAATTATTAAGGTTCCGTTGATCAGTCAGGATGGAAGCAGGTCTCTGTGGAGAGGGAAACTGAGTTAAAGGTTGCTGTGAACTGTTATGTTCATTAACAGAGGAAGGGAGGTTGGCCACCTGGGAGATCCCAGATTATATTTGAGGTCCTGCTGTCCTGCCATGCTGGGGATAGGCCAGTGTGGATGAGAAGGTGGCAGCAGAGCTCCTAAGCTTTGAGGGTCACCCTGCTGTGATAATAACTACTGGGTGTTGGTCATGTTCCTGAGCTGATCTGTACCTTAAAGTCCAGGAGTCCAGGTCGGTAACATGTGTGGGGGAGGAGGTCTGGTAAGGGGTGTGGAAGCTTCCCCTGGGTCTGATTTCTACTTCCAAAGAGAAAAGGAATTCACTCTTGCAGAGAGATTATCATTCACATAGAAAACCATCTCATCTGGTTGTAGAATCACTCTGAAGCCACATAAATGTCTTTGCTGTATTGGTTTCTAAGTCTTTGGTCATATGGTTAGATTAGATGTTTTTAAATCCTAGATTTTTTGCCCAGCCAACGTCAGGCAGCCCAAATGTACCTTCAGCAGTTCATCTTCTCCTGTAATTCTTCAGCCATGGTCAACCCTGAATCCCTCACAGCCCACACATCTGGGCCTGATTGAAAAGCACCTGCTGGCCGGGTGTGGTGGACATGATTGTAGTGCTCAACACTAGGGAGGCCAAGCAGGAGGATTATAAATTCAAGGCCAGTGTGGACAACTTAGCAATACTCTATCTGCATCAAAATAAAATTTAACAGGAGCTGGAAATGCATCTCCATAGTATAGCACTTGCTTGGCATGCACAAGGCCCTAGGTCTGATACTCAGCATTCATTGAAATAAAACAAAGACCGACGACTGCTTTCTACCTTGGTGCAGTGGTTCACTCTGCCTCTCTCCCTCAACCCCAGTGTCTGCCTGGCTGAGCAGGAGGCCTTTGTGGTCTTCAAGAACCAGAAGACATCGTATGTATTATGAGCCCAAGACCAAGCTGTCTCCCACACTTTGGCTCTTGTGTCAGAAACAGTGGATTTGAATGCTCTCTCTCCCTCTCCTGCTCTGTCCTGCCTTGCAATGCCGTCCTCTGCACCATGACTCAGCAAGAAAACCCTCACCAAATGCAAAGCAGATGCAAGAACTTGGACTTCCTGGCTTCCAGAAGCCAAATGAACTTCTATTCTTTATAAGCCACCCAGTCTCAAGAATTTTGTTAAAGCAACAGAAAATTGACTAAGACCTGGGTCAGCCCATTAAGCATAAGAGATCAGTCAGGTTGGCTCTGTACTATTAGGAGGATCTTGACTCATGAGTTAAATGAAAGCAGTGGTTGTCTTAAGCCACTAAATTTTGAGAGCATTTGTTACACATCAGTGCCAATTGGTACAGCTTACATAACATTTGATTAAATGTATTCATTTGCATGTCTGTCTTTTCCATGGGGAATACTTTAAAGGTGAGGATCATGTTTGTGTTTTGTTCATCTTTGGACCCTTTGCATCGACCACTGGGAATAGGACATAGAAAAACTCAGTAAGTTCACTAGATGTCTAAATATGTGAACATGAAGATATTTGAATCTGTTAGCTGCCTACTGATGAGGTTGGTTTATTACTGCAAGAATGAAAGACCATACACTACTATATATTTTCCTCCTCAATTTCCAGATTCTACTTTATTTCTTATAAAAGATCCAAGAATTTGAGAAAAATGGTTTGAGTTTTGGGTTTAATTTTGGCCACCCCCGCACCACTTTATTAGGGACTCTGACATCAGCAGCCAGGCTGTCACAGAAAAGCAGCACTGTCATTGGCTAAGGCAGCACATCCTGTACTCACACTTGCTGGGCCTGGTACACTTCCCAGTCTGAATGAGCTCTTCCTCCTTGGCTCACACATCCTCAGGCATGGGCCACTGATCTTGACTCAGATCAGGCTGCCCCATGGAGCCCTGGCGTTCTGTGTACCACAGACCAGAGTGGACTTCATATAGGAAATCACCACACGTGGCTCCAGGCCCCCCACGACTGCAGCCAAGTTCTTGGCTGCTGTTGAGGATGAGGGGTGGGATGTCCCATGTATGGCCTTCTCAGACCCACTAACTGACTCAGTTACTCTTCTCTTGTGGCTGGGACGAATACCCACCCGACTGTCAAGGTGAAGGAAGGAAAGGTTAATTTAGCTCACAGTTACTGGAGGTTTCAGTCTATACTCAGCTGGCTCCAAGGCAAAGTGACAAAGGACAGCAGTTCATGGAGGTGGAAGGCAGCAAAACAGCAAGAGCAAAAGGGAGAATCGGCAGCAGCAATAGTTGCAGAGAGCAAGTCTGTCTTCTGGCTCCTTTAGCTTGCACTGAGGCTGCCCACCCCAGGCCGGGTGTAGCCCTCACACACATAATCCCAGCAGCCCTCGCACACATAATCCCAGCAGCACTCACACGCATAATCCCAGCACTGGAGCATGAATAAATCACGAAGTCTGAAGCCCACCCCATGACTGCATGAGGCTTTGGGGGGACCTAGGCATAAACTATAACACTAACTTAAGAGCAGAAGTCAAAGTGACAGATCTTTGTTTTGAAAGAGTCATTTTTATCTTAAGCCCTTAGGAGAAACACTATGTTGTTTTGATTTATACACAAATTAGATTTAAGAATGTTGAGAAAAGCTTCCAATTTTGACATGATTATTTCAAATGTTTTCTTCTCTCACAAAGGTACCTAAATGCATTCCCTTATTGAATCTCCACAATGCTAGAACAAAAGAATAGAGAACATTAAAGTAATTTTCCTAGCAGAGTGGGAACACACAGCACAGCAGTGGATGCAGTTTCCTGTGTGTGTGCGGAGGAAGTCTCTTTGCACCGGTTCAGTGGCCTTGTCTGCAGTGCTTGCCGTGGGGAGACAGCTGGGTCACACCCACCTCAGCCACTGAACTTGGGAAGCAGCCCAAGCCCTTCCACAGTCAACTGCCTGCTCCTCACTCTCGCCTCCGCACATCGGACCTCCCTCAGCTTCCCAGCCACAAAGGCTCACACTGCCAGCCACAGAGTCCACCTCTCCAGACAGCTTCCATGTTTGCCTCCTTAACTGCCAGCCCTTTCTTCCAACCAGGGGCATAGACACTAGGTGGCCAGTGATGTCTGATTCAGGGCTTCTCAGGACCAGGGCTCAGGTGCAGTCACCCCACAGGTCTTTCTAACAGGAGTTTCACTTTCTTTTCTTTTTCTTTTTCTTTTTCTTTTTTTCCTGTATTTAGGAGAGAGTCCACAGGGTCTCACTACATAGATCAGACTTGTAGTGATTCTCCTGTTTTCAGCCTCCCAAGTGCTGGGATTATAGGTGGGCACCACCATGCCTAGCCTCAGTCACCATCTCAGGGCATCCCATGGGTGGGGCTGGCACAGCAAGCTGGGGATTGAACCCTGGCTGTTGCACTCTGCCTAAGCAGACACTTTAATCTGCTGAGCTATCAGGCCAGCCCAGTAGTTTCACTTTCAAGTGCAAGAAGTGGAACCCTGTGCCATGCAGGACCCTGGGCTAAGAGCATCTAGGGAGCTAACCACAGAGGCTTTAAGTATTTGTTAGGATCCTCGTCTTCACTGGCAGATACTTGCTATCTAGTTGATAACAGATCTTCTGTTTTTAGCTTGTACCAGTCCTCTGACTCCAGAACAAAACTTTCCTTTCTTCTCTAACTTCATATGATCATAACACATCAATAACCTTCTTTAATTGTAACTGTGCTGCCCAATCCAGGAACCAGCAGCCATTTTTTAAAAAATTTAAATTCATTTTTAAGTTAAATAGAATGAAAAGTTGACAGGCCATAGCTCAAGGACTCCATGGCCATCAGCGATGATATTGGCTGGATAGGGCATCACAGATAGAGAACATTTTCCTCTCTCTGGGAAGTCCTATTGAGTAGCTTTGCTCTGTATCTTCTAAGCAAATAAAGATTTATAGAGAACTGTTAACAAAGTATTGGCAAAGAAGAAGGGTGAAGGCACCATGCAGGGTCACCCAGCGATCAGGATTTCCCATGAGTGCTGTGGTCAGTGACAGGACTCAGTGCTCCAACTCAGCAGAGGCAACACTGGAGCCAAAATGCCTCTTCTGCCCTCCACATTTTAGGTGTTACGAAGCTAATATCCACCCAGCTGGCCCCGGAGTTCAGGAAATGGGACAGGAAGTTTTCAGTCTTCCAGCCCAAGGGATGAAAGCAAGATCATAAGAGGATAGATGGGGAGCCTGTGTAAAACAGAGTACAGTGAGCTTCGCCTCGCTCTCCTCGTGGTCCAGAAAGGATAGATTTGTCACCCTATGGAAAGTTATCGGTATTCCAGTGAGTTAACTCCAATCTACCACTTCCGGTGTAACACATGGTGAGAATGAAGACTCTGAGGTGCATTTGTAGTTATGGGGAGCTGAGGGGGTCCTCAGTCCAGCTAGAATGATGGCTAACTGGAGAAAAGGCCTTAACCCAGGACCATATCTAGGCTTTATCAATTTGTGAAGGGGGGAGTGGCTCAGGAAAGAACGACTCTAGTTGTGGTGGGAAGTTCATGAGTATGAAGAGCTGGGCTAGGTAAGAAGCCCGAGAATACCTCTGCAGTATACAGAGAAGGGCATGCAGAAAGAGTAATCTGTGTAACACAACTCCAGGTGGTATCTAGTGTTTTGGGGTGGTGTGTCAGCACTGGTATGTGGATCTTTGTCCCTTGGGAAGGCATAGCCTTTTACCTCAAGGTTCTACTCCAGCCAGCGTCATGGAACATGGCTCCCTCCCATCCAGCATACACATGCTTTTGGGGAGCTTTGGGGTGGGGTTACACTGACCTGTCACCTTGCTGCAGAGACCACGCATCAGCACCTTGGCTGGACCAACTTGCATTGCTTTAAGTGAATTGAGGGGATAAGGGAAAGTCCCAGCCAGCTCTGTGCACATCAATACATGGAATAGGGCCAGATTCAGCCAAAATGGAGACAATTGCTTGTCACAGTTCGGGGTTTTTTCAAGGGGAACAATATAATACAGGACATGCTTTATAATATTATTTTATAATGAATCACCCAAGAATCACAAACAAGTGCAGGAAATCTATCCACACACTAAATGCTAAAGAATCCAGCTGAAAACCTAGAGCTCATAACAATGCCTCCCTCAAGTCCAACTGAAGGCCTAGACCCACAACAAAGTCCCATGCAGACCGGCTTTCTGGATCTGCGCTGAAAAGGCCCAGAGGTCAGTGGCAGAAGCTAAGAAGTTTGTGCCAGTGGGACGAAGGATCTGCACTGGAGCCAGGAAGCAATGCTCAATGTAAGCACCAGAGCTCCCCCAGAAGTTCCACAGCCATCCTCAGCAACAGTGAGGTCCAGAGCTCCTCCATCAATGAGGAAAGCTGAGTATCCATCAGGAAAGCCAATGAGACAAGCTTCTCCATGAGGCTAAGCAGAGCACCTTCTTCCCCTTTGGAGCCAGAAAGCAATGCTCAAGATGAAGACCAAAGTTCAGTGGGAAAGCCAGCATGACGAGGTCCTCCAGCAGAACAGTCCAAGAGAACTAGAAGCTTCCACAGCTTCTCCAAACAGCATCCCTAACAGTATTTCAGCAGCTTCTCTGGTCTGCCCATATGCTGTGGCAACAGTCCTCAGATGGGCCACCTGCACCCAGCACCATGCTAGGGTAATAAGCTGACCACCAACTATAAATCCATTACATCCTCTTCTCTCAGAGCCACCCAGGTGGCCTTCTGTAACAGAGAACATCAAGCACATTGGTGTTTTGTAGTCAGATACCATATTTCTGTGTGTATTTATTTTTGTTTGTCCTGCTCAGAATTTACTGTGCATCCAAAACTTGAGTATTTGTGTTCAATTTGGACAATTGACAGCATCGTCTTTTTGAATCTTTTTTCCCTGCCCTGAAATAAAGAGCCTAACCACATGGTTTACATTTGGTGGCTGGTTGCTCTTAAGCCACAGTTTCCTTCGTCCCCTCGTGCTCCACACCAAGGCAAGCTGTGGGGGAGACCTGGTTCTTTCCTTCCTAACAGAAGCGGGAGGTTCACACCTATTCACAGGAATCCTCACTGTACCCCACGCTCTGACTCCCCTCAAATCCCCAAATAGCCTCCTTTCCCTGTTCTTACAGATCATTCTCTTTCCCAGACCTGCTGGAGAAATCCTGCCCTGCTGAGCCCAGAGTGCCTCATTACGTGAGTTGAAGCTTTTCATACCAACCTGTTGTATACGCAGGTGTCGGCATCAGCCTCACTGTTGGAACCAAAGCTTGTGCCAGGGTCTACCCTGCTTCTGGGGGTGGCCACGACACCCCGCTTTCGATTTTCCCTTGAACTATGTGTGAGATGTATTTTGGCCTTTCCATTTTTTTCTCTATGGTTGTTAATGTCTTTTTAGGCTCCTTTGAATCATCCTTGACAACTTCTCAGCCCTTCTGATTTGCAGACCCTTTTCTCACTCAGGTTAATATACTCAATATGTTCAGAGAGCTTTTAATTTTTCAAAATTATATTTTTACTTCAAGAAGTTTGACTCTTTTTCAAGGGTATAAGATCAATTTTAGAATTACTTCACTTTGAAGTTTTCATGCTTTTATTTCAAGTGCATATCTTGTCATCAATGTCTTAATTAGCTGAAATTTTCAAAGTCTAATCTTCTTACTCTGTGTTGAAGGCTAAGAGGAAAACCCTTTTATCTTTCAGTAGAATTCACATCTGTGGATTGTGATTTAGGTCAGTTGCATGCATCAGAGTCAAAATTTTAAACGGTCAATGTGAACCATTTAATGTGAGATTTTAGGAAAAAACTTAATTTGTTCAACTCGTATGTATAAAATGGCAAAGTATGTGCCGTATACACATATATACATTCTATCGTACACCCAATCATCCATCTCCAGGCGACTTGGAACGCCTAATATAGTGTAAGAGCTATGCAAATGGTTGTGTCAATCAGTTCGAACAGACACTACAAGGGTGAAAAACTTCATGTTCTTTCTGGGAATTGCAGTTCAAGAAAACACTGCTTTAGGCAGCTCTGAATGAGTGCTCCTAAGAAGCAAGTCAGGTTACACAGGACTGCTAAAGGGAAAGAGAATCCTACAAGCACGTGAAAATAAAGGTGATTGGTGCAAAGACCAGAGCCTTCCACGGGGTTGTGCACGGCTGGGTGACCAAGATCGATGATCAGGACTCCCTGGGTATCGGGTTCATTTGTCATTTGTGACAGTTACAGCTGTGAACTCCAGTAAAAAGTGAGAATAGCTTCACAGGCCTTGACCCTGTTCAGAGTTTCTCATTCCTGGGTTGCTTTCATGCACTCCCTGTGAGAGTCCCCTCAGGTGGCAGCAGTCTAATGCACAGCAATGCCTCAGCTCACCAGTGTTTCCGCCAGTGAACAATTCAGATTTGCAAACAAACATTGGACAAGATCTTGCTTTCATTAGTGAACTCTGCATCAAGCAACAAATGCTAATGAAGCCAATGTTCCCAGGATTGCGGAAGGAACTAAGTCCGTGAAATGAGGTACCACTAGGATCATGTGCCCTGGACCCCAAAGGTCCTCCACCTCCACTTGGAAATGCTCCCTGAAAGCTGCCCTGCATTGATTTTCTTCCTTATTTCACTCTTTTTACTCAGGCAATTTTTTCCAAATGTTATCTAATCACCATTGGTTGAATCTATGGACACAAAGGCCTGACTCTATGTATCTGTTTTTCTGCAACACTGTTCGTATTATCTTTCCATTGATGACCACTATGATTCTGAAAGGATGTTTTTAACCAAAGAGACTGGCTTAGTCCTTCATTCCTCTGAATGATGCTGGCCTGAAATAGTGTCAGTGGGTCTGAAGGATAGTGGATGTCCCGGCAGAGAACTGTAACATTTTAGTGAGCATCAAAAGCATTTTCTGCCAGGCTAAAACAGGTCCCTCAGAAGGGAATCTGTAGCCTCATGGACTCCCCTTACATAGTTTCCCTAAGAGAGAGCTATAAGTACTAGCCTGGCCTCGCCCTGCTCTTCTGGGCTCCCTTCATCATGTGAGTGCGTCATCTCAAATTCCCAACATGAGGCCACCTGTCCCCCTCAGACTCCCGCCAGAACTGAACAGAGCCAGAACCACGTTGTGTAGACTTCCAGCCTCCAAAATTGTGAGCCAAATAAACTTCTTTTCCTTAGAAAATATCTAGCTTCAGGGATTTTATTATAGCAGTGGAAGAGAGGCTACTACAGTCAGGCAGCACATTGTCTTGTTTTCTGCTAGAGCAAATCCTTGGAGCCTCTAGAAGGCGTCAGCCTGCCTTGGATCAAGGGAGTCCTTTCAGGAGGCGCTTTCCGTGGTAAAGACCCTGGTGTGAGCGTCAAGCATCCTAGCATCACTTCATGCACTTTGTAGCACTAGGGTTGGAATCCAGGGCCTTTGAACTGAACTTTGTCTTGGCTCGTTCTACCTTTTACTTCAAGACAGAGCCTCAGTTAGTAGCCCAGGCAGGACTCAAACTTGCAATCTCCTGCCACAGCCTCCCAGCCACTGGGATCAGAAGCCTGTGCCACCATACCTGGCTCTAACATAATTTGATATCAAGCACTTGGACCTTAAACTCAGCCTAGCACTGGCCTTCCATTCTCCAGATATATGATCTGCCACATAGTTTTATCTTAAACAGCAGGAGATGGGGATGGTTTAAGTCAATGTGGGACTCACTCACTCTGATTTTCTTTGTGTCACCTTCTCCTAAAACCTTCCTGCAGCCGACTGGAAACCTAAACTACATAGTAATTTTTTAGGTCTCAAACAAGGGAAAGCCTTGTGACCCTGATCTGACACCTTGATTTTGCCTTCAAGACACTGTTACTTAAAACAGATAGAGTGTCCCCTGATTTCAAGGGACCTCAGCTGATTGTCCTTCTGACAATCAAGTGAGACACTGCCATGTGTACTTGAGGAATGACAGCACTCCGGGCTTCTAATAGTCCCCTAGTTACATTGGTTTTATATATAAAGAGAGAAGGGGAGCATAGAATAAGATTCAAAGAGCCCATGTTTAAAGTATCAGTGACTATTAACTCATTGAGGGCTCTATAGTGCCCCTAGAGGTAGGCACGATTACTGTCATTCTCCATATTTAAAATGGGGAGACTGGGGAAACTAGAGAAGCTAAGTAACTTGTATAAGAATCCACTACTAGTGACAGTTTGAGCCAAAATATGAGCCAGAACCAGAGGTTGGATCACACACCTGTTCTGCAAGGAGATATTTCTGCTCAGTGGAAAGTGACCCCTGAGTTTCTAAGAGAATCTCCTTTAGGTGTTGTTCTTATTTGAAAACAGCCCTAGAGAATATGTATGTTGGAAAAGCCTGCATGCATGATTATATGTATGCTTCTATGCAGAGTAAATGTTTTGGAAGGAATACAAGAAATTGATATTGCAGTTGTGTCTAGGAAATATGAGAGAAGGAAAGAAACTTGCTTTTACTCTTTCTGTGTCACTTATGTTTTTTTTTTTTTTGTTTTGTTTTTTGTTTTGTCTTTTTGAGACAGGGTCTCACTATGCAGTTCAGGCTGGCCTTAAGCTCACTTTGTAGCTCAGGCTGGTCTCGAACTCACAACAATCCTCCTGCCTCCGCCTCCCGAGTGCTGGGTGTCACTTATGTTTTTAAGCCTAGCCATGCTTTTGAAGTGTGACAGGCACTGCTGGCAGCGAGGTTGTCTCTCCTTCATAAGTATGCCTCAGGCGTGTATCACACTCCTGCCTACCTAGTTCACCGTCCACCTGGCTACGATTAATGTCCAAGAGCAGATACCAGTAGAGAAATTTTCTAAACCTAAGGAACACAAAGTAACCATAGGAATGCTCATAGGAATGTTCTTTCTTGTTTGAATGTGAAAATTTTTGTACTTCTGTCTATTATGAGATTTGGAGCAGTTTGAAACATTTTTCTATTTTTAACTGACGGTAACTACATAAAATTATATTACACTTAGTGAAATGTTTCTTGATATTCATTTCTATGGTAAATGTAAGGCCACTAATGGCTTATTATAGGAGGCTCCCCAAAGCTCATGTGCTCCGAGGAGGAGTCTGGGGGAGGTCATTGGGTCATGCATCTGTGATACCGCATTAGTCCACGGATGAGTTTATCATAGTTCTGGGTGTGGGGAAGGCTGTCACTTGCATGGGTGACACCAACTAAAAGGCTCATAGCCTGGGTGGAATAAAAAGGCTTACAAGGAAGTTTGCTGGTTCTTGTCCGCTGTCCCATGGACTGTTTCTCCTCTATCGTGCCCCTCTGCCACGTTGGGCTGGATTGAAACCAGCTGACTATGGGCTGAAAACTCCACAAACTATGAGCTAAACTAGAACTTTTCTCCTTTAATTAATGGGTGTGAGATATTTTGTCCTGGGAACAAGAAAGTAACTGAAACAAAGGCTGTGCTATATACTTACATCAGCTACCAAACTGAACCATTATGTATTTGTCATGCAATTTCTAATAAATGATATATAGGTTAATTAATGTCCACTTATAACTTTATTCCAGTCATGCCTTTTATAACATTTCTATATCTATAAAGCATCAAAGCCTATGAAACTTTTGATGAACATGTATAAGATTATAATACAAACATGCAGTGGTAGAATATTAGTGAGTGAAGAATCATGAGAGGCATGTTGACCTCAGTTTACCAAGCAGGTGGCTGAGTTTGTGCTGGGAGGATGGAAGTGAGTTTGGGGGGTCATGAGCCTAGCTGGGTAGGAGACTGGTGAAGAGGTCTCCAGGAGCTAGAGGGACATATGGGTCAAGAAAAGGTTTTGTCCACACATGGGAGGTACAGTACAGTCCTGTGTAGTTGAGGTTGGATAAATTCTAATAAACATGTCACTAGGCAATTTTATTGTTTTACTAACATTATACAGGGTGTTTATGAACATCAGTAGGGTATAGGTCAGTCACTTCATAGACAGGCGCCATAAGCAGACAAGTAAACAGGACACATACAGGGCTTCTACTGGCTAATATGAGATGCTGCTTGGTCGACTTTCATTACAGAAGTTGAGGCACAGTATAATAAATACATAAGCCAGTACCCTGGACATTCGGTATAGTTAGCGAGCCTGTATGAGCTCCAGTCGTGCATGCCTGGCCATGCAGCAGAGTTGTTCACGTCAGCATCACTGCAAACATATGAGCGATGCGTTGTGCTATGATGCTGCGACGGTTACAGCATCACTATGCAACAGGAATTCTTCAGCTCCGTTATAATCCCTTAATGCCATCACTATAAATGCATGACAAAGTGGGTGTCACTCTTTCTCAGAGGCACAGACTGGACAGTGGCAAAGCTGGAAGGCCATGGTGTTGATGGTTATAAGAACATGTGGACTAGTTGGTATGGGAGCTTGGTGAGGGAGCCTCTGATTATTGTTCCTGTCTCCATTAAAATTCAGGAGCATCTTCCGAAAATGAGGAGAGAAGCTAGTGGGACTTCGGGAAGAAGGGAGAAGGTACAAAATGGTTCTCTAGGGCAAAGAGGCTGAGGAGACCAGGACAATGGAGTCCACCAGAGGCATGCAACCTAAAATTCTAAAAAGACCAATCAGATGCATTGCATCTATTTCTATGGCCACACTTAGTTGGATTGTGTAGGACTGGCCTGGGCAAGGGACAGGATGTGCCTGTTATCTGTGTATGCTAATTTAAGAAAGGTTAGTTAGCAAGGAATAAACCAGTGAACCAGGAAGTACCCAGAACCTAAACTGATTCTGAGCAACTCTGGGGCTGCCATGTGGTGGGATAACATCTACAAATAGGAAACACGAAAGACACAAAATGGAAGAGAAGATTATTTAAAGCTTTGTGTTTGCCTTATTTGAACCTGGTTTGAGTAGTTGGCCAGGTCTGGATTGATTGATCATCAGCTGCTATGATTGGCTAAGACTTGGCCATGTGTCATAAATCAAGTGAGGTTACAGTTCACCACCTACAGTGAAAGCTTGAGGGCAAACTTAAGATATGTATGGCTTCTGCTTTAAGCCAAACTTAATGAGTAGGATATACAAATTTGATGAAGGAATGAGGTGGAATCCTATCTCAGGAGTTTCACATTTGAGGATGGTGCCAAATAAGGCTTATGTGGTCTTTTTCACATACTAATTTTTATGCACAAGCTGTGAAGTAGGTGTAATAGCATTGGCTCTGCACAAAGCTGTGTCTCCATGTGTTGTATAAAAGGGTCCACGAGCAGTTCTCGGGGGAGAAGACTGTTCCAACGAGGTAAGGATCTGTGCTTTGGAAGATACCACACTTTCCTCAGTGTTTGTTTACTTTTTAAGAGATATTCTTTTTTTACTGATGTTAGGATCAGTGAATAGGTGACTTTGAGCACATCAGTTGATAAAGCTGAGGCAAACTCAATGGTTTTCCCCAAGGGCAAAGGACAGTGTTGAAGAGACAATTTGGAAGTCACTAAGGGCTTATTGGTTGCTATGGTGACTGGGCAGAGATGGAGCGATGCTAGCATTCATGAGCTCCGGCCAGAATGCCACATGTCTGAGAAAAGGCCTGAACTTTCAGAAAGCTGTAAAACCTGATTATATTTAAGCATAAATTTGAACAGTTTGAACAGAATTTTTCTAGAAATATGCAAAATTTCCAGGAAAATAGCTTTCTTTTACATTGAGGCAAAATTGCACTTTGGTTGGAAATTTACCAAGTTCTTCACCATTTTAGAAAACCAAGTCATTCTGCCTGTGATATTTCAGTTACCAAGGCAACACTTGGGATTAGTCCACATTAATATTAGTTGAACTCACAGTGATTTCACCTATTTTTAGTCAAATATGCTTCATTAGTTCTCATGTCAAAAGGTCAGAAATAAAGGAATTTTTTAAATTAGAAATCTATGTCATCTCCTGACTCCTTGACTATGTTCGCTCATGTAGTTGCACTGGAGGATTTTCATGTTTAAAATACATTATCCTCTTTTGTAGGTAAGTCCTTACATTATTTAAAGTTATGCTGTTTGTAATTTCATCTATTGTATCAGCTTCATTTCAGAGTAGGAGGAAGGGCACCCCTCGTGTGGGTTAATGAGGGGTTTGAGATCTGGAAGAGTGGAAATGCACAGAAGGGAAGATGGTCACCCTAGGGCTGAAGGACAGAGCGTTCTGGGAGCCCTGTGTACAGTGCTCTGGAGAAAACATGGGTCCTCCACTCAGGAAGCACTGTGAAGGAAAGGACAAGATGGCAGGAATGTAGCCTTGAGGATGCCATGGAACTGATGACGATAAGGCTAAAGGCTGCCACCACAGGACACTAGAGGGTTGTCAATAGGCTGGGGCCCCACGCAAAGCCAGTCAGAAGCCCTTGGCAGGTTCAAACAGGAGAAAGATTGCATTTTCACTGAGTGCTCAGAACGTGGCTACAGCACTTCCCCAGGTTGGAGCTGTGCAGGAACCTAGGAATGAGATGACACTTTGGGTCAGGGGACAAGCAGTAGGGACACTGAAAGGTACATGCTCAGCACAGGCACAGGCTTTTCCTTGAGTTTTTTCAATCCATGGTCAGTTGATGTGAGGCCAACCATATGTCTGAATTATACCTTACCTTTTTTCTACTTGAAATTATATACTGTCATGCTAAATGCTTACAGTAGTCTCCATGACCATCTCCTTTAAAGATGATACAGAATTCCCATGAAACCAAATGTGGCCTGGAGGCCACATTGCTGGAACCACCGGACAGCTATCCAGTGGGTGGTGAATGAGCTCCATACACCTGCACACCCACAGGCTCTAGGAGTTGGATCCAAAAATCTGCATGTTTCACTAGTTCCAAGTAATATGATATTTTGCGATCCTCTCCCTGTGAAGCCTAGAAAACCTTGACTAGCAGGCCATCATTCAGCTCCAGTGTGCCCATCTTTCCGTGTTGACTGCTTTCTTAGGAAATGGTTGCCAACTTCCCATCCCCAGGTAGCCTTCTGGGAAAGCAGCCTCTCCGCAATTACTGTTTACCAAACTTTCTCCTACATGTTTCTTTCCCAGTATGTGCCTCCCAGGGAGGGTTCCATGGTGCTCAAGCCTCCAAAGCTCCCAGATGTTTTCATGCCAGACATCACCTGCGCCACCTCTTAAGGACTAACTTCCAGCTGCCCTCAAACCAGGGAGATGCCAACGGCACCGCACACAGTCATCTCTAATCACACTCCAGCACACTGTTGTCTCGTTTCACTGCATTTGTTTAATGACAAATAAACCAGGGGCAGGAGGCACTGAGAAGAAAATCAGGGCAGAGGGACCCAGTTTTTCACTAACTGAACAAACACAAATCTTGTGACGATGGGGCCTTAGGAGCGCACACACACACACACATCTGGAATATGAATTCCAGTTTCCCTGGCAATAGCTGTGGAGCCTCACATTCACTGATGGCCCGTTTAAAGAGCACCAGTTGTAACTGCTCTTTTAACCACTGCCACTCCGCTGCATCTTCACATATGGGCTTTCTGTCTTGTAACAGTTTGAGGTGAGCTTGCTAAGTGAATCTGCAGTCTGTTTCCCCAAGAGAAGAGACCTGAGCTAATGGCATCATTTTTCTCCACAGGGTTCTGTAATGTGAAGACTCCCAGTCACTAAGTTTTAATGCCAGCTGCAGCAGTTTCCCAGCAATTTGTGCAGGAGTCATTAAACATGAGGCTTTTTACCTAGAAAATTGCTAGTATAAAGAAACAATAAAGCCCTGCGTAGTCACGCATGGCGGGAGAGTCCTGGTGAGGCACGTCTGAGCCACATTTCCACAGGTGCTTGAGCTAAATGCAGAGCAGTTTCTACTACTTGCCTATTAAGAGACCTACACACTGTGAAGAACCTGAGCCTTTGTGGTTCTGTTTTTATTAATCCATTCATCATTTATAAGAGGTCAGGAACAGCTGACCCAGGAGGGAGAAAGGGAAGCAGTAGAAAGGCACCGATAGGAAGGGCTGGCAGGCCAACCCCAAGTCTTCCATCTCTGCCAGAGTGAATGCGTGCAAAAATATCAAGAAAACTGACCTTGTTACAGAGGCATCTATCGGCACGGAGACAGAAACAAAATCTGGCAAAAGCCATCCCAAAGCCTGGCACAAGGAAGAAATTAATTGGTGGGAATAAAGCTCCACACATTAAAGTGGTCTACAGTGAAACCAAAACCCACCACCGAGGGAAAGCTGAGGCAGAGGGTGTGCTCACCGACCCATCTATGTGGCTTGGGCTTGTTTGTGGTGTGGCAACCTCGGGTCACCTCTGGGTAGGAATGACTTGCAGGGATACTGCTGTCCGGCCTGGCACGGAGATTGACTGCAGTTGCAGGGACCGAGAGCACAAGGTCCTAAGAATGTCACTGCAGGGTTGTCTGTGGGTGAGGCATTTGAGGTTTTAGAAGAAACAGGGCTTGACTTGTACCAGCAAGGGTTAGTCTATGAAACATGTCAGGCAATTAAGAAAAGGGGGTTGTATTTTTCTGGGTTTGTGAAATCTGTGGAATTTGTCAGCTTTTACAGATGAGAAATTTGTACACTATCAGCTTAAACAATTTTCCCTAATTTTATTTATTTTGGAGGAACCAGGGATTGAACTCAGTCCCTTGCGCTTGCCAGGGAAGCACTTATTGTATAGAGCCATCTCCCTAGCCCCAAAAGTTCACTATCCATGCTTACTTTTCTTTCAGGATTTTTGTTTGTTTATTTATTTATTGAGGTAATGGGGATTGAACTCAGGCCCTTGAGCTTGCCAGACAAGTGCTTCTACTGGGCTATCTCCCCAGCTTTTTGACTAATTATAAATGCATGATTTTGCATTCTTTTCTTAAAGATCTTCAAGACTGAATTTGCTTCAGGCCTCCACAAAATTTTCTTCGCTATTAAACAAATTTATTGGAAGATTCTTATTCCCATCCCTGCCTCTACCACTTTATCTTCTCCATTTGTTTCCTTTTTTCTGTGACCTTTCTTACAAAATTAAGCATACAGGAATAGTCACATATATTTTATTTAACTTTTTAATTTATGTCAAAGGCCCCATGCTTTGAAACATTATTCTTACTCCAAAAAAGTAGCAGAGCCTATTATTTTTTAAAAATTTGCCTTCTGGATGTGAATAATAGTCACTTAAGTCTTTTTCCATTTTTAAAGTTTAAAATTAACCCATATTTTCTAGCACTGTTTTCTTTTTAAACTCTGATGTACAGCTGGCTGTCCTGGCACACACTTGTAATAATCCTGTCATTTGAGAGGCTGAGCAGGCGGATCCCCACAGGTTCAAGGCCAGCTGGTTATATACTGAATTCAAGGCCAGTCTGAACTACACAGCAAGACCCTGCCTCATAAAAAACAAAAGCCATAGTATAAATTCTTCATAAAGTGAAGTGTGTCCCAATTTTCGCTACTTTCCATTAAGTGCTCTTCCGAATGTCCCAACACCACTCACTGAAATGCCACCGGGGAAGCTAATTTACGCACACACCAATCCTAATGTGTTGGCTCCGTTTCTGGAGTTGCCCTGAGCGTACTGCACTGTTCTTTGACCCTTTTGTCTGTTCATACATCAATATACCACACTGTCTTACTATCTGGAGGGCTAACTCCTCCCTCTCCCTCTGTATTCTAGATTGCTTCTCAGAGGCAATTCCAACACGCCCAGTCAACGTGGGCGCCCGCGCCTCCCTGCAGAAGTGCGGCCTCTAGGGCCAGCGCCTGCTTTATTGCCTGGAGACAGCGAACCAGCCCAAGAGTCCTGCAGCCTTCTCTACCGGCCAGGAACTGCTGCTCAGCTTCAATTCCGAGGGCGCCTGGAAGCTCCATTCCAAATCAAAGTGCTGATTCCTACTCAGGGTCGCGGATGTACGCGGACGAGTGAATCTGCAGAGGCTTAAGGTGACAGGGCTTTCGCCCGTCGCGTTGCTTTGCTGGCGGCGTTGGGGTTCGTCCGTGGGCGAGCGCCCTCTTACTGAGCTACCCCCAGCCGCTTGGTCCCACTCTACACCCGGCGCCCGCAGAGCCTAGAACGGCGGCCGGAACTCTCGGAAAATCTGGAGCACGAGCTGTCACACCGACGGTGACACGGCGATGGCCGAAGTGCAAGTGACCCCCGACCATCTTAAGCCGTAGCGTCGCAGGCGGAAACACTTTCTCAGTTCTACTGCAGGCGGGCCGAGACACCCCCAAGGTTCAGGCTGGCGGCTGGGGAAGTCGCGTCACTCTCGGACACCGCCCTCGGTAGCCCCGCCACGCCCCAGCCGCGTCCGTGCCCTAATAAGGACGCACAGGGACCTGGCTCGGCCCGGATAAGTCCGTGGCCGCCGGAAGTAGCCAGCTTTGCGCGTGCGCAAAACGTCGGCGCCGAGCGCGGAGGAGTTGACACATGCGCAGAGGAGCTGGCACATGCGCAGAGGCCCTGGCTTCTCCCTGGCTCCGCCCAGGTTGTGTTTGTGGGCGGGGCGAAGGTCTGGTAGGGGTAAGAGGCGGAACTTGGCTGCGCGCGCGTACGCAAAAGGGTCCGGGTTGCTGAGGTGGTTCTGGCCCGGGCGAACGAAGGCCAAAATGCAGGTGAGCGAGGCAGGATCACGGGGGCCTAAGGCGCGGCTGCTCATCGGCCGTGGTGGGTTTGCTTCGGCCGCCGGTACCTGGCCTCCTAGATTGGCGGGCCGCGGTAGTTCAGAAGCTACGCGAGTCGAGGCCCGCGCAGGGCGGGAGGGCGGGCGCGGTCCTCCCCACCCCCACGTGCCTGGCGTCCCTGCTACCCTAGTCCAGGTTCAGGTGTGCTGGCCTTGCTCGGGGCGGGTCACCCTCAGCCCCCTGAAGGACTTGGCAGATCGCAGGTGACAAGTCGCTTGTCGCTTACTAAGTTCCTTAATGAGCACCTGGGCCGGTCCCTGAAGCTGAGGTTGGGAATCTGCGGCCCGGCCCCTGGGCGCGGGCCGGAACCCTGTGCCTGGCGTCTCGGACCTGCAGAGGCTTTGGTGGCCCTCTGTCCCCAGCTATGGTTCTCAGTCTGGGTGCCTCTTTTTCAGGCTCTCTGGGTTGCAGAGCTCGGCCTCACAATCCCCCCCGCCCCCGCTCAGCGTTAATTTCTTAAAATAAATGCAGTTAGAATCGCCTAGGTATGTTCTCTGTCACTCTTTCTCTCCATCAACAAACATCAGTGACAGATTTTGTTACTGCCTATTGACCCAGACGTTGGTCCTGAGCTTTGAACCAGTGGCCTCCACCCCAAGACTGATGGGCAGTGGAGAGAGGGTGTGGCCCTCGTAAGGGGGCAGCAGTCCTCTGCAGTTACAACAAGCTGGCCATGCCCTTCACTGGACTGAAGGCCCAGGGCCGCCCCATTCCTCTTGCATAGCCCCTCCCTGCGACCACCTGCTGGAAGGAACTGCTGGCTTTTCTTTCCTTACATCTCTAGAGGCATGGGTCAAGGTGTGGCCTGGCCTGGCTGCCCCACATCCTTTCCTCATAGCTTCCTGAGCTCATTTTCCTGGTCCAGGTTGAGATCCACCGGTCCTGGTCTTGCCAAGCTATGCACACTCATGCTCGTGCAACTGGGTTCTGTGCCCAGGCCCCCCACTTTGACATCTGTGTGTTTGTGACATTGGCCCTGGCCAGTTTGGCATGGCAGTGCCCTCCTACACTCCATACCTGACCTTCCAAGGAGAGTAGGCACAGATGAAAGAGTCCCCCTCCTCTTACTGGTTTTTTTTTTTTTTTTTTTTTTTTTTTTTTTTGCGCGGAACCAGGGATTGAACTAAGGCTCTTGTGCTTGTCAGGCAAGTGCTTATTCTACTGAGTTATCTCCCCCCACCCTTCTTACTGTTATAGACATTATCCCTTAAAAGCTGCACCCAGGGCTCTCCACTTGCTCTGCGCTCTTCCTTCCTGTCTGAACCCTGTCTGCTTAACCTCAGTCTTCCTCAGACCCTCTCACGCCAGCCAAGGCTTTGAGATGCTCAGTTTGTGACAGCCTGTTTCTTTTGGGGTCTTTCACTTATGCTGGTCCCTCTACTGGAAAGTTATTTCTTAAATTGCCACTCTCATAAGGTGATGGTCAATGTTACCACCTCTAGAGAACAGGGCTGTCCACTTGTGAAATGCCAGTCCCCTCTAACTCTAGACCAGCAGCCACAGTTTGTCTTTAGGTAGATAATATATTTTATACTCATATTATAGTATATTGTTTACTCCCTCCCTTCCTCTCTGTACCAGGTGATGGAAGCTCACCATGCTTCCATTACGGCTAATACAGTAATTTATGCATAGTAGGTACTTAATTACCTGTTGAATGAATCATTCTAAGTTATTAATAAGTGCGATGCTCAGCAGCAAAGTCAGAACCTGGTGTCTGCATCGATGCTGATCTGTATGTCATACCCTGGTTTTTACCCCAAGCCTAGCTGCTGTCTCGGGAGGGAGGAAGAACAGAACGAGGGGGTCCTCTTGACTTGGTCCTTACAGCATACTCACCCCTGCTATTCAAGGACCCCAATGAAGACACAGAGTGGAATGACATTTTACGCAAAAAGGGCATCCTGCCCTCCAAGGAAAGCCTGAAAGAACTGGAAAAGGAAGCAGAAGAGGAGGAGCAGAGGGTCCTGTCGCAGTCAGTTGGTGAGCTTGCTCAGTCCTTGTTTTGTGTCTGTTTGGGTCTGAAAACAACTTTATGAACCTCCAGCTGCTGTGGCAGAAGGAGTATCTGAGCCTTGGCACACACTTATGGCTGGGGCAACCTTGCCATGAGCCAGCCTGGCGCAGGAGGACTCAAAGTGGGGCCTGTGGATGTCCTGGGAGATGTGCAGTGTGAGAGCTGGGACAAGGATGACTGCCTGCCCTGGGAGGGGAGCAGCTTTGGGGGGATCTGTTACCCTACCAGGGGCCTGTCCCTTTTATTCTTGCCAGGTAAGAGGAGAGGCTGAACAGGCACTGAGTCTGTTTCTCTCCAGTTAAGAGAAGCCAGCAGAACATGGCAGTTGTCAGCATAGGCACAGTACTTAAAACTATGAGACTCAATCCAGTCACCAAGGGAGAAGACGCAGGCAAAGAGGAAAGGACTCAAAGGACTGGGTCTGACTGGACATGGTGGTTCTCACCCTAATGCTAGCACCCATGAGGCTGAGGCAGGGTGACTGAGTCCACCAGCAGCCTGAGCTACATAGGGAGTGCAAGGCTCATCTGAACTCTGTGGAGAGATCCTGTCTCAAACAGAAACAAATAAAGGAACCAAGGCCTGGGGAATTTTTGTCAGCAAGAGGCTTGAAAGGTGGAACATAGGGACATAGGGGTAAGGAAAAGGGGCATCTGGAAGCCAGAGAGGGTGTCTTCACACAGGAGGCAGTTCTTGGGTCAGGGACCACCCAGCAACAAAACATGAGGGTCATTTTAACCTTGATAAGAGTAAAGAAAGGTAGTGTGTGACTTGTTGTCAAGAGGCAGGAGTTTTTGTAGCAGTGAAAATAGGGCACAGATTTCACAGCAGCGGGGAGCAAGAAGATGGAGCGGTGTGTGGTGGTCACTTCAGGAGCCGTGTGCCAGGAGAGGGCCTCACCTGCCCCTTCTCCTCTATGGATGCAGAGCTCTTGGCACCCCTCCCGTGAGCATATGCACCCCCCGAGATCTGGAGAGTCCAGGCGAGTGCAGCACGTGTGATCACTAAGTACGGTGTTCTTATTTGCTTTAGTTTACTACCATAAAAGATATGTTGCCAAGTCCTGCCCTTCTCTTGAACACACTCACCCCTTGGACCCGGCCATATCCTGCAGCAGTTCCCAAAGTCCTCTTTGCTGGGTGTCTTCACTTGCAGTTATGGCTGCCTGAATGTCCTGAACAGACTCAAAACGTTTGCCTTTCATGGTCATTTTGACTTTGGGGAAGAGCCAGAAGTCCAGTGCTAGATCTGATGAATAAGGTGGCTGAGGACTCACTGACTTTTACAAGCCTACCGTTCCCTTGGATGGCACTTGGTGGCAGCAGTCACCATATTTTTTTTATCACACCATGTGCATGAAAGAGGACTTTCCAGAACTGCTTTAGCAAGTGGCGAGAATGATGGGATAAATGTATTCAAAAAGGGCAAAGATTCTGAGGGAGATGAATGACAGTAATAAGGTAATTATTATTACCTTAATAATAATTTTTTTACATATATTTTTTGGTTAGCCTTACAACCTATTTTATAACCCGGAAGAGTTCTTTTCGTGACCTTATTACCATATAGAGGTGAGCTGGCAGGCCGGTAGATGCCATCGTAGAGCTCTTTAAATCCTTAGCTTTTTATTACTGGTGAGATCCAGTGAGATCCTTTAATGTCCTGTATGCATCTTTAGGAGAGAAGAGGAAAACTTGAAATATTTGTTTGTTAATCTTTTAAATTTTTTCCTTTTGCCAATTTAACTGTATTTAGTAAAAACATATGAAGATATGACTTTGGAGGAGCTAGAGGATAATGAAGATGAATTCAATGAGGAAGATGAACGGGCTGTTGAGATGTACAGGTTCGTGTCACATAGAGGGATGTTTCAGGGTTTTGCAGGGATTGTGACTGGGTTAACTTTTGGAAAGGACCACCGCTGAGCAGGGATACTGCACATTTCAGTGGAGTGGTCTTAGACTCTTGCCATGAGGCAAATATATAAGGCAAGGAGACGAACAAGCGTCGCCCTCTGGGGGTGAGCGTGTGTGTGCATGCGCACATGCGATTGCGTGTCTGGGCATCTGCATGTACGGTGTTTCTTTCCTCCCCTTGTGCAGGCAGCAAAGACTGGCTGAGTGGAAAGCGGCTCAACTGAAGAATAAATTTGGAGAAGTTTTGGAGATCTCTGGAAAGGACTATGTTCAGGAAGTTACCAAAGCCGGTGAGGGCTTGTGGGTGGTCTTGCACCTTTACAAGCAAGGGTGAGCTCCTCTTCCACCCAGTCTACAAGAAACTTGCATGAATTTATGTCTTGAACCTATCTCAAACATGACCCCTTCCAGAGGGCTTCTTTTTCTTTCACTTGCTGGACTACTTACTGCTCTGTATTTTTGTTACCAATTTACCCAAACTTTTAGGTCTAATTTCACCTTAAGACTTGCAGACACACCTTTTACTTTAATAATAATTACGAAGGTAATGCAGATACCTTCGTAAAAGCCGAAAGTAAAACTTAATTCTGTCTGGCTAAAAATTCTGAGTCGCTCATCTCTCTCACAGCCATGACCAACCTTTCAGCTTGTCTAGGCCACACCAAGTGATGAAGAATTGTCCTGGCCGCTTATAAAATATATAATGTAGTTGATGTATTGAAGTAACTACTTCCTTTTTTGAGTTATATTTATTATAACATTAAGAAGGCAAGTAAGTCACATCTTCAAGGACCTCAAGCATTGCAGGCTTGCCTGTGACTTACTGCTGCTGTGGATGGCCTGCAGTGAACTTGATAGTGTGCTCATCAGCCCTGTGTTGGCCTTCAGTTGTGGTGCCCAGTGCTTGCTGAGGAACAAGTCAAAAAGGAGATACCTCCCGGCCTGTTTCACAACTCTGCCTCTTCAGCGTTCTTGCTTACCAGGCAGAGGGCGGTAGCCAGGTGTCACCTTTCCCGTTGAAGCCGTCCTTCAGACTTACTCTTGGGTTCAGTTAACTTGGATTTTATATTTTGAGATCTTCACATTCCCTGAACATAATAGAAAGTGTTTTTGAAAACATGACTCCATCTATCTAGGCCAAGGTGGTGAGCCTATGGCGCATGTGTTATGTAAGACGAGAGGTCTTAATTAATATGAGTTGCTTTTTATTTGTACTAAACCTTCGGTATTCAGGGTGACTTAGTGCTGGCGTTTTGCGATGAGCAAGTGAGTTTGGGGCTGCAGTGAGGCCATGTGCCTCTTGCTATCCTGCGCTCGGCCACGCAGCTTGAGTAGCCATCAGGAGGCCTCCTGGCAAGTAGCAGGGCAGCCAGGCCTTGCGCTGGGCAGACGCAGGCTCTCAGTTGCTTCTCTTCTGTGTCTGTAGGATTCCCCTCTGTGCCCTAATCAATCAGCACCTCAGCGGACTGGCCAGAAAGTTTCCTGAGGTCAAGTTTATCAAGGCCATTTCAACAACCTGCATACCCAACTACCCTGATCGGAACCTGCCCACAGTATTCGTCTACCTTGAAGGTGACATCAAGGCTCAGTTCATCGGTCCTCTGGTGTTTGGGGGAATGAACCTGACAAGAGACGGTGAGCAGCTCTCGGGGCTGGGCAGGAGCGGTTGGAGCCTGCTTCCTAGCTCCCTGTTGGCCGTGTTGCCATGTCACGGCCACCTTTGTCCATGTGGATGGGGGGAGGCACATTGAATCTCCTCACAGATGATTCATTATGTCTTGTTTAAGTTGTAGCTCAGGCTCATTGACTTCATTTTTCAGTTATTTTCATAGTTGGGATCCTGTTGGTGACACTGGCTTATATATACATGTGTCTCCATGGAGCTCCTTAGCTCCTTTTACATTAGATTATGGGTAACTCTACTCCTAACTATGGAAAGCTGATTTTTGTTCTCTTCCACCTGTTATACTGGGAAGTGATACACGGGGAGGTGTAAAAATACCCACATATGAAAGGGACCCTCCGGCCAGAGACATTGTTACTAAGGAAAATACCTTATCTCTTTACTGAAGTGATACATTAGCTACACTAGTCTTTAGAAATGTATTTTTAAACATTACCACTAAGATGCCCACCTGGAGAAAATATAAACATAAGTTAAGCATTATTCCATTGTTCAAAGTAATTGATAGCTTATTTGGACCCTTTTTGATCAGATCACGAGGTATAATCTCAATCCTTTTTTCTGCTGCTGTAACAGAATACCAGGGTGGAATGTTTTATGAAGGAAAGAGGCTTATTTGGCTCATGTGGCCTGGCACCAGCTTCTGGTGAGGCCTCTGGCCATGTCAGTCTCTTTGGTGTACAGGGGACACAGGTACTTGTGAAACGAGAAACAGAGCCACTGGGCTTGCTCTGTAACCCCCACTGTTTAAGAACCACCCGTTTCCATGAGGACCAGTCCTGTCTTGGGGGACCTACCCCAGATGTCACTGCAGTGCCAGCAGTGTCTAATAGCCATGTCCTGTTATATCTAGTCTATTCCTAGAAAGTTTTGAGGATTAGTCAACTTAATACATGCTTCTATGTACATGCTTGTACATGTATGGATGGATATGTAAATGTGTTTTTTAATTGAAGTCATTAATCTTAACTTCTTAAATGGAATCTGTTGCTTTTTCACAACATCCAGTGCATGTACCTAGAGCTAAAACCCTAGGGTCATAGCCATCTCCGTGAAGCAGCCCCATCACACGGAGACGGAATTGACACAAAAGAAGTGGATGTGTTTAAGATGTACAGCATGGTCATGTGGTATAGAAGCACAGCAGGAAACAGTTGGCATAGTCAGACTACTCATGTGTCTATCACCTCATGGAGTTATCTCCTTTTTCCTTCAGTGAAAATACTTAAGATTATGCCATAAGCAGATTTCCAGCATTTAAGGAATTATTGTTAATGATGACCACTGTGCTGTATATTAAATTCCCAGAACTTAATCATTTGATAACTGAAACTTTGTGCCCTTTGACCAGCATTTCCCCATTTAACCCGAACCCGGTAAGTTCTGTTCTGCTGGCTGCCCTGTGGAGCACGTTGGTCCAACCTCAGGAAGTGTGGCAGGGTGTGGTGGAAACACACACTTGGCATTGACCTGCCTGTGATCCGGGCCTTCAGCTTTATAATCTCTTGGACATGCTTGTGTAGTACCTGGGAATCCCCTGACTTTCTTCACAAGGGCTTACTCTTTGGGCAGTTTCACTGATTATGAGAAGGTGAAATACAGGAACTATGTCTGTGGTCTCTGATTGCTTAGTTTCCTGACCTTTATTTTTAATTATTTGGTATGACTTGGAACGAATAAATCAGCTCTAGGATTTCAGCAAGTTGTCCTTTGACCATAGTAGATAAGATACTGGGCATGAGGCTGAAATTTGCCTTCAGTTAAAGTTAGATTGGTGATGGGCCAAGGAGATGGCTTAGTGGAATAAGTGCTTCTCTGTCAAGCACAAGGGCCTGAATTCAATCCCTGGTTCTGTCAAAAAAAAAAAGAACTTTCTGGCAATTGAAAGTTAGATTGGTGATGAGGTTACCCTGTGACCTGGGGAGATTCTTTCCTCTAAATGTTTCTTGCCTGTCTCTTTCCTAGGTTATTTTCCAGGCTAGGAAGCTATAATAGCTGCAGGAGAGGCATCCTTTGTATCTTACTGTAGTTTTTTTTTGTTTGTTTTTTTTTCTATTTTAGTACAAGGTCTACAGGTTCTCACTACACAGATTGGACTCATAGTGATCTGCCTGTGTTCAGCCTCCCAAGAGCTGGGATTGCAGGTGTGAGCACCACCACACCCAGTCTCAGTCACCTTCTCAGTGCGCCCCAGGGGCAGGGCCAGCACTGCAAGCTGGAGATCAAGCCCTGGCTGCTGTGTCTGCCTAAGCAGACGCTTTAATCCACTGGGCTATTTGGCCAGCCCTCTTACGGTAGTTTTTATATAGCTTCAAGTTTGTGTGATGTCTCATCTGGAAAAAGAGAAAGTCTTTCTTTTTTTTTTTTTCTGTGCCAGAGCTCTAAGGTCCTTATGCTGCTGAGCTATCTCCCCAACCCAAGAGAAAGTTTTTTAAATTTTCCTTTTTGTAAGCCCAATTTTTTACCTCTCTTTTAGCACTGTAAAATTAATGGCACTAAGATTGTTATCAGATTTTGATGGTGATGTTTTCCATTTCCTCCTGTGCATATATATGCACACGGCTCGAAGGTATGAGCCCAGGCTGAGCGCTGGTGCTGTGTGGAGCAGTGCATGACTGCCCTTTCCTTCTTGCAGAGTTGGAGTGGAAACTGTCCGAATCTGGAGCGATCAAGACAGACCTGGAAGAGAACCCCAAGAAGCCTGTTGAAGACGTGCTGCTGTCCTCCGTGCGCGGCCCTGTCCCCATGCGGAGGAGGGACAGTGACTCCGAGGGCGACTGAGGCTGCACCTGATGCAGCCGTGTGCACTTTCTTGATGTGACAAGTCACCTGGTTTTTTGGTGTTTTTTTTTTTGAAAAGATTTTTTTAAAAATCCTTTTGGATTTTAGCCTCTTCATAATTGTGCTTCTCACCTCCTCCGTTTCTAGAACAGTCATTGACTGTTTTGACTTTTATTAAATTCTTGGAACTCTCTTTTTAAAAAACATTTCTTTAAAAAAGTTTAAACCATTTATTGATATGGCAAAAGTCTATTTTCCTGTTTATGTTTAAGTAAACAGTAAAACTATTATGTTTTGAAATATAACTACTATGTAGAAAGAAATGTGTTTTAGAAAACTGAATATTGAGAAAATTGTGAATGAAGCTTTATAGTTAATTTTTTTCTTTTATAAAGTTAGGAACAGAATCATCTCAAGTTATAAGTGTTCTGTAGAGAAAACATGATAGTAGTATAGTTTAGAAGAAACAGGCAATTTTTGTAAGGAAAAAAACCCCTATTGCATCAAGGCCGTAACTGACAGATTTTAATTGACATTTTTCTTTTTTAAGTGTTTTTCCATGTTTAAGGTAATTAAGCTGTCAATTCATTTTGACTTTATAAATGACCACTTTGAATTCTTCTTTTGGAAATGAAATATACACATGTACATAAAGTATCTCATTTAATAAGTAAAAAAAACATAGGAAGCTGTTTTGTGAAGCAGAACCCAATAAGCCTTTATTGCTTCTTGTCAAGCTGATACTACAAGCAGTGAAACGGGGAGTACTTGGCGGTGTTTGTGGACTGATGCAGCATTTAACGCCGATTCAAATCTATCAAGAATCAGCACAAAATGCTTTTAGATGACCCTGTAAAATGTTTTTTGCCCTAATTCACAGAATGACAAGCAGCTCTGACCCATTTTATCTATCAGAAGTTTATCTTTTCTGTTCTAACAGCCAGCAGTGCTAAAATATTTCCCGTAATGGTTTTACCTGGAAGGCTGTTCATGAAGTTTTAATTGCAGGGTTCAAAGAAGCTTGCTGAGTGCTGTCCCTGGTTCCAGCTTTGCAGGAGAGCTGCCTCCTTAGCTCTTCTGTCAGCCAATGACAGCTTAGTGAAATGGGGGAACAAGGGTGGAAGGTTTCCTGAGAGCCCAAAGCACACTGAGGGATGGATGCCGAGTTCCGATGCAGGCAGCGTCTGCTGTGTTGGAGAACAGGCCTAGCTCCAGCACAGAGCCCGAGTGGCAGGCCCTTGTTCTGAGTGTCCGCTGGCCTCTGATCTGAATGTGGCAGCCAACGTGTGATCTTGACCCTGCGGAGAGCACTCTTAGCTGGATGTGGCAAGAGCTCTGCTGCCCACAGCCTTGGCTAACGAGCTCTGTCTTCCTGCACTGCATGGAGGATCTGGGCAGCTGACCCGCTGCCTGACCAAGTTCAAAGAAGCCCACAGGGTTTCCATCCTAAGCAGGCTTGTGCTTTGGAGCCTGGCCTGCTGGTGTCCACCCACAGTGTTTATCTGCCCTGTGTGTAGATACTGGATACAAGTGATGAAACTTGGTTCTGAAGTGCTGAGTGTCCCTTGTTCCACTGCAGGAACAGTGTTAGTCCCTTTGCCGTCACTGGGACAAAATACCCCTTTTAAATACTCTAAGATGAAAGGTTTGACTTGACTCATGATTCAGGGCCTCCATCTGTGGAAGGCTGTCTCCCAGGCGGAGACGTGGGAGGGCATAATGGAGGCTTCCTGTTGCAAGGCAGCCAGGAAACCTTGAAAGAAAGCTGAGGCTAGAACATACCCTTCCGGGTCGCACCCTGTGACCCCTGTCCACCTGCTAACCACATTCAGCTAGGAACCCACTCAACTCCACCTCTGAGCACCTAAGGCTTTTGGGTGACATTTTAGATCTAAGCTCATACTTTTAATGACTAAAGAAATGGGCAAGAAAGCTACCTGTTAGCTGTTCTCTGTGCCTGGAGGGGAAGGCTGTGGGCCAGTGCCAGGGGAACCTTTTTTAGGTGATTGGTGAGAGATCAAGAAATGTGAGATCTTATAGGAAAGTGAAATGGCTAAGTCTGTCAGGCACCACTGGTTGATGTCCTTATAAGTGAGTTGTGCCACACAGCCAGCCTGCGTGTGCAGACCAGGGTGGCTGATCTGCAGAGCCACTTCCTACGTCCCTACAGAGTTCAGGAAAATGGAAGGGCTATTAAAGAGGCTGTCTTGTCACCAGTAACAGTTTTGTCATTCCTTCCACTTTAAATTTGGCTTTCTTAGCACAGCACTTTTCAAATATGACAGGCCAAATGTGTTATGACTGTGTCACCTGCTTTGGAAAGAAACTCCCAGGAAAACAATTTTGTCCCAGTTCTGGAAACCACTGTCACTCATGAATGCAGCCTTCAGTCGTGTTTCTGCATGCCCGCCTGGCAGACTGACTGGCCAACCTGGCTGTGTGCCCTGCTCCACCTTCAGTGCCACTTCCCAGGGGACCTTGAGATGGTGGGGGGGGGCAAGCTGAGGGAGGATGGGAAGGTTGGATCAGATTGGTTAGGCATGTGGGTGTCAGACTAGTCTGATTGGTAAGATAATGGTGGAGCTGGGGCCGTGGGAATTTGTCAGACACCACAGAGCTTTACAACTCCAAACTGAAACATTGTTTGGTGGTTGAGTGTCCCTGGGTGGAATGCTGCATATAAGAGAACAGTCAATCCATGTAACAAATACATTAAACACCTGGCAGGCAGAGGAGGTAGAACAAGGAGCCAACCTAAGCAGCTCAAGAAGAGTGGAGCCTTCAAAGAGGAGGGCAAGGAAAGCACACACGAGTGTGGTCATCTAGCTGATCACGTTATTTCTCATGGGAGTATGGAGTAGCACTTCCAGCGCTGCTACTCGTGCACACTACACTGAACAAGTAAAGCTGCTAGCAGAGGGTGAGCGCCAGATTTCTCACCGGCAGAAGCTCCAGGTAAGCAAGTGAGAAGGAGGCAAGAAGGATCCAGGGGTCACAGGTAAGAGTTGGAACTCAGCGTTGAACTCGGCTTCAGCATGCAGGAATATGCAGACAGTGTGTCCACGGGTCCTGATCCACACACACGCTTCCTTGTCACGTCAGTGGAGGAGCCTGAAAGCAATGATATCCCAGGAGCTGCCACTCAGATCATAGCTACAAGCCCCTTCTCCAAAGAAGGAGCCACAGCCCCTTGGAGAATTACCTGCTTCTGAAACTGGAACAGGAGGTAGAGATAGGGTTGGGACTCTTGCAGTGCCAGAAATACGGAAGTGCTAAACAGCAAACAAAACCCCCACGCCACAGTGCTGGGAGTGTGTCACAGGGATCTAGTATCAGTGACAGATCTCCCAGTGGCTGGAAGTAGAACAGTTTGAGCAGTCCAGTCAAGACTGGGTTATAACCGGAAGTACAAAGTGAATATCCTTGAGTCAATAATGACAAATAACTGGACAAGATCATCTCCCCCGCAGAACTCCAAGAAACTTGAGTAGATTTTGGCTGGTCGAAGCCACTTCCTCTTGAAAGACGGGCTGCACAAATGACTTTCTTCCAAGACAGGCAATAAGGAAGGCAGGAGAACGGACAGTTGTATAATGCACAAACCCAGCACTGTCTCAGTCAGGGGATCAAGGCCAAAATCAACAAGTTGTGCTGATAGTCCGGCCTCTGGATGCAACAGTAGGAAAGCGACCTTCAAAAACCTTAACTCAGGACAAAAACATCTGACAAATCCCTACTGAGGACCATCCCACAGACAAGCCGTCCAGAACCCCTCACCTCGCTAAGGTCGTCAAAACAAGGAAAGACAAACTGTCATAGCACAGGCATAGATGTGGAGTCCTGGATGGGGACCCACAAGAGATAGAGGATGCCAGGCAAAAACAAAAGAACTTCGAATCAGGACGGAATTCATCAGGCACCAGGAGCAAGTTGTGAATTGTAAGGTGTGCACCGCGTT